>BGPT01002169.1:26114-40058 GCA_003297045.1 Symbiodinium sp. clade C Y103 | reverse complement strand
TGTTCTCGCATCATCCAAGATATTGATGGCATGGGCAAGCGTGAAAAGGGCATGTGGAGTGGCAATGCAATTTCCCAAAGTTTCCCATCCCAATGTTTTTGGCTTGAGCAGGGTGATTGGATCAACTTGGCCATGGAGCAAAACAATTTCACTTGGCGACCAAAATCGGAAGGCTATTCCACTTCTCAGGAAATGTCCAAAAAGGCCTCGATTGGTGAGTTGGTACCGTCGAAGCTCATGCTGCTGTCCATAACGTGACATGAAGGTCGGCAGCTTGCCATCCAGGCTGGGGATGCGATGTTCAAGGATCTGCTGCTTGGTCCAAACCCTATGTNCATGCTGCTGTCCATAACGTGACATGAAGGTCGGCAGCTTGCCATCCAGGCTGGGGATGCGATGTTCAAGGATCTGCTGCTTGGTCCAAACCCTATGTCGCCCTGGCAGGAAATTGGGATCAAAGTACATGGACGCAACTGGCACGGATGGCTCGAATTCCAATGCTTCGGATGCTGGCATGGGTCGGATGGCATTGAAGGAGCGGACTGAGCTATATACAGTTGGCCACGGAAACTTGCGGAGTTGGGACATGTTCAATGCCGGGAGTCGATCAACATGAACCAAAATTCCCAACCATCGTGCCCTACGACATGGTGTGACATGACTAAGGTCATAAATTCCCGAATGAATCAATTGATAACCTGCCCAATTGATCATGCGCAATGCAATCCCATGATGCTCATGACTTTCGAAGCCTGGCACTTGCTCAATTGCGACAACTGGGGGTTTGAACAATCTTATATGACCCATGGCATGTCCTAAGGCTTGCCCATCTGGTGAACAGAATCCCTCTTGACTGGCCGCTGTAGTCCACGACTGACAGGGAGCTGAGATCGTCCAAAGCTTGATTGGTACAAATTGCAGCTGGCGCTGCCATGAGAGATCCTGGATGCGGGTCACAATGACTGAGCTGCGGCCAAGCTGGTGAATGAAATCATCTGGCAAACCCTCTGTCTGGCCTATCAGGCATGTACCATGTGTCAATGCATACTGAGTGGCTGCCGGCAAATGGCATTCTATCCCCAATGTTTTGTAGGTGGTCACTCCCTGTGCATGCAGATATTTNCTGAGTGGCTGCCGGCAAATGGCATTCTATCCCCAATGTTTTGTAGGTGGTCACTCCCTGTGCATGCAGATATTTCAATCCAAAAGCCCAACCTCCGAAACCCCCGGAAAACTGTTCGAGGGTCCACTGGTCATGACATTGGTCAAATCGGCTTTCATCCCAAGGCACAAGGATGCTGGATTGGTCGGCAATCAAACTAACCGGGTCTGCGTGATCAACTAAGACATTATGGCAGAAAATGTCAGTGGCATGTCTGAATTTCTGGAAATGTCCATCGGCTGTCACCGTAGCAGGAAATGGTTGGAATGCTGCTGGTGTCTTGTCTGTAAGCCAAGTCATGTATCTGTGGTCATGCAAGGGCGGCTGAACTGCTGTGCCTTCAAACTTGGTCTCGTTGAAAGGCGGTCCCAAAAACTGTGTTGATACCCCTGTCAATAGAACATTGGCCCTCTGGTTCATTCGAAAGGGTATGGTTGTGGCATCATAGGACTTGATCAGTTCCAACAATGGTATCGGTAGATTTGCAAACACCATGGCCCAACTCGTGCAACGCAGTTGCTCCACCCTTGCCTACTGGGCGGCTTTTTTGTTGTTGCCTTTTGGAAAGATGCTGCAAGAGCCAGAATGCAACAAAAAAATCCACTGAGACAGCATTTTGTGGGGCAACAACAGTCTCGCTGACAGATTCAGCCTCGCAGAAGCCATGCGCCCCAGTTTTAGGTGATGTTACATTGGATTTATACCAAGGCTTAGCATTCGCAAGTATTGAAATCAACACAATTTCCACTGTCATTTACCCATCCTAGAACAATCCAGAACAGAGAAAGAGGAAAAATGAGGAGGACAAAAAAAAAGGCTTCAGAAAACTAAAAATGCTTCAGCAAAACGGAAAATGCCTCAGATCAATTGGAGGCGCCGCAGACCCTCCAAGGCGTTTTTTTTTCGGTTTTGTTTTTCCAGGTATAGTTGACTACCAGCTGTCCATGGAACTTCCGTTTCACATTGGGCCTGACCCTGGTAAAGCACCCCCCAACAAGTTCCTCCTGCTGTGTGTTGATGGTGCCAGGGTCTCTGTTGAGGAGACACAGCGACTTCTGGAGTTGTATCCCAAGAGATCAGCAGAACTTTGCATTGGATAATTTTGTGGAAGTGCTGCCAAACTGCAAGCCACACACTGTTTGTCAACGTTGAGTACCTTCATGGAAGAGAAAAACCATGAAAAATCAGATGATTGCTGGGTTTTTCTGGGATCACTTTTTGCCAGCCGGACTTGTGACACACATTTCTGTGCTCAAGCGAGGAGGAGAGCGAGTCTCGAAGCGAGTCTCGAAGTTGCCGCAGCTTCGCAATGCCGGGCTGTGGGGGCCTCAGTGGTTTCGTGGCGACGCCTGAGGTGATGCCTCCCAGAGTTTTGGATCGTTTTGAGATGTTTTGAACTGATTAGGATTGAGTTGGTACGTTTTGGCAGTTGTTCTTGTTTCGAAATGGCCATTTGGAACGCTTACTCTGCTACTTGCAGCTGCTTGTTTTACATAGATGGGATTCTCTGCGACAGACACGAAACGAAGGAGCTTTTGCTCTGCCATGAGGTGTGGTTGTGCTTCTGCTGTTCTTCGGCACCCTCCTAGTTTCTGCACTCGGCTTGAACTTTGACCTCACAGTTTCTGACCTTTCGCAAGGAGACTTCCACCAAAGCATTGTGGATCTCACTTCTGCCCTGCAGAAAGTCTTGGTTGAGTGCTTTGTCCGTGCGCTGAAGCAACTGTTTATACAGTTTCCACAGGCGTGCGGATTTGTCTGGAGCCACTGGCCATGGGCACTTCTCGTCCTTTTAGTGTTGATCGGGCTTCTTCTTGTGGGCATGTGGGNGGCCATGGGCACTTCTCGTCCTTTTAGTGTTGATCGGGCTTCTTCTTGTGGGCATGTGGGCGCCCATGAAGACTGAATGCACCATGGTTCAGGCTTTGGGAATAAGTATGAAAAAATTGACCCACATGTCTGTCCATGTTCTCTTCCCGGTCGCGCTTTTCTACGGCGACTTGGTCTATGATGTCTTGGTCATGAAACGGTTCTGGCAAACTCAGAGCTATCAATACTTTGCGCTTAATGTCTTGGCCATTCTTGCTGGACTGGTGACCACAAGTTTTATAGGATCTGCGGGTATGGGCACTGCAAGCAAGGCATTGCAGCCTATAAGGCATTGCACGGCCGTGCTACCATTTCTTCATGTCATACCACTGTATTGCTTCGGATTTGCCTTTCGGGAATTTGCAGATGCAAAATCTGCCACATACAAGTCTGATGCCTTCGACCGCCGGCTCAGAGACAGCGGCCTCACAGCATTGATGGCTTCCTCGACCGTTGGCGAGACATTTGGGGAAGCGATGCTGAGTTCGTTTGTGCAGCTGTACGCGGCACTTCGNGGCTTCCTCGACCGTTGGCGAGACATTTGGGGAAGCGATGCTGAGTTCGTTTGTGCAGCTGTACGCGGCACTTCGTCAAGGACCACTGCAGTGGCCATCCCTCTTGGCCTGTTCTGCTGCTCGGCCAAAAGCGTCGCCTGAGGACAGGTCCGTTAAAATGCCAGTCCTCTTCAAACTGAGGATCTTTTCTCAGTGCATTCACGTGGTTGATGCCCAGATAGCCGAAGGTCCCTCCAACTCCCCCCAAGAGATCACAGCTTGTGTTGCAATGGACCTTTTGGAATTGAGGAATACATGNCGAAGGTCCCTCCAACTCCCCCCAAGAGATCACAGCTTGTGTTGCAATGGACCTTTTGGAATTGAGGAATACATGGTTTGCAGGGGGAGACCGCTGTTCGGTGAGCAGTTTGAATCGCGGTTGTTCCAATCAAGGCCCCAATGGTCAGACTTTCCACGTCTCGAACCAGATTTTGTGATCCCGCATTGATTGCAGCTTTACATGTCGGCCAGATGGTTTGACGCCTCAGGTTTTGGTGAGTCTGATCTCACTTGGTGAATCCTTCTCCAAGATCGATAGGTGGCCCGGCCGAAGATATTTGGATTGGAGAAACCTTTTTCTGAAACCTTCCATATATCATCATATATTTATTTCTGAACTAGGCACTGGCACAAGCTTTAGCTAGCCTTTGTTTCATTCCGCTGTCTGCAAGCCCGGTTTCCGCTGTCTGCAAGCCCGGTTTCACAAGGATACATCCATTTCGGATGCATCCATCGGTGGCCTGGCCCGAGAACAAGTGCATCCTTCTCCGTCCAGTACCTTCTCCGGCTTGGTCACACTTCGTTCCTGTTTGCCAGCCGATTTTCTCCTCTACATCGTCTCCAACTACTTTTTCTGTTTTTTTCACATTCAACTCCGTCTACATCATTTTCTCCGTTTTTGCTGGTGCAAGTTCAACCTTCAACACTGTCCTCACTGGACATCTTTTGCAAGCTCGGAGGAGGGGACATCATCTACAACCACTTCTCTCTGTCATGGTCACAATCAACTCAACCTTGTGGACTATGGGGGAAGTCTACTACATTTTCTTCTACATCGAGTTCTCCATAGTTCTCCTTTTTCTTGCTGGAACAGCTTTTCACCACACGAACTGAGGGCCAGGCCCGACTGACTCCAACTACAGCCATCGTCGAAATCAGTCTTATTCACTAAGGCGAGTTCTGCATACATGATTTCTCCTAATTTGTACATTTCTCACTGGACAGAATGTCCTATTAGAAAGATTTATTGAAGTTACATCCATTGAATGTTGGACCAAAGGTCCTACGTTCTTGGGCCCAGACAGTGTTTCTCTTTCAAGTCACATGATTTCCTTATACTAATAGCTAAAGCTAGCAGGGGTCGCCAGAGGCGTGCCGGGAGACCACGGTCACTCCACTGCGTCGATTTTCTCCGTTTTTGCTCACCCTTCTCCAAAGCGAGGGACAAGTGGTCACGTACCCTGCTGTGCGTCAGGGACCGTTCTCTTTCTGGTTATTTTCTCCTTTGTGTTTTTGTTTTCTCCTTTGTTTCGGTGGTTTTGGGGTCCACCTACACAATTCCACCGGGTCCCGTGTTATAGGTGCAAGTTAGCAGCTTATNTGTTTTTGTTTTCTCCTTTGTTTCGGTGGTTTTGGGGTCCACCTACACAATTCCACCGGGTCCCGTGTTATAGGTGCAAGTTAGCAGCTTATCCTACAGTCCTACAGGTTCTCCTGTTCATTCCGTTTTTCCTTGTCTTTGTGTTTCCCCAACTGGCTGTCGGAAATGCGGTTTCGTCGTGAACTGCAGATTGCTGCTGAGAAAAAACTATTTCTACAGTTTTTTGCCAACCTGGTTTGGTCAAGGAAATGCACAAAAGGTGTCATTGACAAGTTGCTTTCGCCACTTGCGCCGCAGGTTTGGTCATGTAAGTTGGTATCGACAGGGGCAGGCCGTCGTGGTTGGCTTGNGCTTTCGCCACTTGCGCCGCAGGTTTGGTCATGTAAGTTGGTATCGACAGGGGCAGGCCGTCGTGGTTGGCTTGGCCAAGCCACTGTCTGTGGCGTATGCCACCTTGGTGCTCTACAGATGGCTGGCTGCCGGACCCTCAGATGAACTTAGATGAACCTACAGGAAACGATCCAGGGCGGCCTGGTTGTTTTAGGTCGGTAGTATTTTGTGAACCTTACAATGACGTAGCTGAATAGAAAGGCATATTGTGGGGCCTGGTCGCATCTCAAGGTCAGGGCATTTGGAGCATGACGCCCCAAAACATGGAGCAGGCTCATTCTAATAAAACCGAATTTAAAAGCCTCGTGGAGCTGGTTCAAGGGTACCCTGTGTCCGGTATTTGGAGCCACCCCTGCCTTTGGTTTGTAGTATTTTTTTCAACTATAACAAAATGGTTGGTGTTGCATAGGTCTGCAGCCGATTGCTGCTTTTCCCGCTGTTTCAGCTGGCATTGCACGAGGACTGGCCATGTTTGCTTCTTGTTTTTGTTGATCATCGAAGAGTATGTGAATCAGAAAGTCTTGTTCCCAGAATTCCCAACTTCCAGTTTTGACTTACTTGCGACCTGCGAGGAACTTCAGCTTAGACTTTGGCATGTTGCTTACGGGGTCTCGTTGCTATGGTTCGCAGACTGCATTCTCCAAGCAGTCCTGGTGTTCTACTGCACCCGGAATCCCTGGAAACTGTTCTTCGCTATTCCCAACACGCTCAGCTCGTTTGAACCGCTGCTTTTGAGCGGGGAAGGTGCTTTGCTTTCTGCATCCCGGCCNTGTTCTTTGCATGTCTCTGGCAAGGATGGTGGAAATCATGCTACATTATGCTTCGTTTGTTTGGGATTCTGGGGCATGTCATTTTTACATTTGGTGAACGCGGCGAAAGGACGCACGAAAAGCGCACGTTATCAAGTTCTGTGCCAAAATCCAGTGCTGCTTTCTGTGGGTTTGATCCGCAGACGTGTGTTACCTGTTTTTAAAAGAACATGTCAAGCTGAAGCGACATCTTCAGGATTTAGTGTTTCATTGATCCGAGGTCAATGTCAAGTTGCATGCCGTTCTCCATTTCGCTGAGTTTGTGGCTGCGATCTGGATGGCCCACACTTTAGGGAGTGGGGTCCCGGCATTGTGGGAAGAACACGGCTTTGCCCTACGACTGTTCCTTGCCTGTTTTGTGATTCAATGGCCTTTGCTCCTGATCCTGCGCTGCTTCTGTTCCCACCAACTTCCAAGCGACTGCTTTGTTGCCGTGACGGATTGCCTCTCTGAAGAAGCACAAAGAATCTGCGACTCTTGTGACGCAAAGATCCCGCTGTATGTAGCAGCAACGGTTCCCTTCACGATGCACAGTGGCTGTGATGTGGCAAAGCTGATTGACCTCATGATGAAGCGCCGGGAATCGTCACAGGTGGCGGCCCAAACCTGTGACCTCATCAAGCGCCATTTCCTTCCACGCAAGAGCTCAGAGCTTCCAAACGAACCCTCAGAACTTCCTGAGAATGTCACGGCGGCCAGCTGTATGAAAGCCATCTTGTGCGCCATGGATGCACACGCGTCCACCCCGGAAGTGCAAGAGCAAGCTGTGTGGTGCTTGAAGAACTTGGCACTGAACCGACCGGAAAACGAAGAGACATTGATGAGGCTGAGAGGCGCTGAGGCGATTTTGAGGGCCATGAAGCACTGCAGCAATGAAGCGGTGCAAAAGGAAGGCTGCGTAGCAGTGGCAAAATTAACCACCAAGCACCGGAATGTTTTGAGGTTTCTGAGTCTTAGGGCAGATGAGATCGTTCTGGATGCCCTGCGAAACTACACAACCAGTGGTGGTGTGCAATGGTGGGCCTTTCAGGCCTTGGGAAACTTGGCCGAGAGCAGTGAGGGAAGAGCCAAGTTACGCAAACACGGGGCAGCTGACCTCATCCGCACTGCAATGAGCAATGGCAACTCGGAGCTTAAGAAGAAGGGTCAACTGCTTTGTGAAAAGTTGGGGCAGGTCGACTACATGGGGCCATGAGACGTTGGTCGTGTTGCTGTGCAGAAGCTTCTCCGGTGTGTGGAGATAGGCGCGCATTGGGCAGGGGTTGGGTCAGACGTTTATTTTGTGTTATTTTGCGTTTTTCCTCTCGATTCATGTTTGGCAAAGAAACGGAATAATTTGCTTTTGGAAAGAGTGAAAGGGCCCACCCTTGACTGATGAGGGGCTGTAGCCAGTGCCTTTGGACAGTGCATCATGGTGCAGCCACAGTATGGTGATTGNAGGGGCTGTAGCCAGTGCCTTTGGACAGTGCATCATGGTGCAGCCACAGTATGGTGATTGGGGTCAGCAATGAATGTTTGTGGTGCAGCCAATATGAGACCGGAAGCTTAGTTTCCATCGTTTTTTTCATTTTTGCCCGGGCAGAATCAGCCCATTTACGCTGGTCGGTTCTCAACCCTCCAAGATTTTTTTTTTTCAGTCCTGGAAGAAAATCATCATGTCATGTCCCGTGGTGCCCACTGACATTGAATGCAGCGGCAGGTGTTGAGCTTCCATGGTGTGAAATCTGCTGATGGAACTGTGACTGGGCTCAATTTTCTTGCGTGAAACAGGGTGGTGCACAGGGAGAAAATGGTGTCACCCTTTATGGTCCAGTTATCCACCTGGGAATTTCTCATAGGAAATCAGCCCCACATCTCGTAAGAGGCATTTTTTCTGAGAGTAGATTATTCAGGTTAGATTTTGTAGGGATCCCGGGATGTTGACAAAAGGTTTCAGCGATGCCATAATTGACATGTTCAAACATCTCACAGCGCTTTCTGGGGGGTTCAAAGCATGTAAACAACTGGATTCTCNAGGTTTCAGCGATGCCATAATTGACATGTTCAAACATCTCACAGCGCTTTCTGGGGGGTTCAAAGCATGTAAACAACTGGATTCTCATTTGGATTTGGGCCATGATTTCGATTATCCATTCCATGAAAGAGATGGTGCAAGGAATGCAGACATGATCGTACCTGGGTTCTGGACAATGCGAAGCCAGTTGTTTGGATTCGCATGACTTGTATTCGCACCCAGTATTGCCCAGTATCACGGGACAAAAGGGTACTGTAAATTGGGAAATTCATTGTAAGGGTGGCGTCTTGCTGACCTGAAGCGAGCCGAGCTTTTTATCCCAGTCTCCTGGTGCCATTCCAGGATGTGANTACTGTAAATTGGGAAATTCATTGTAAGGGTGGCGTCTTGCTGACCTGAAGCGAGCCGAGCTTTTTATCCCAGTCTCCTGGTGCCATTCCAGGATGTGACCTCCGACTGGAACCAGGCGCTTCTGGGGGATCTGCTGCGGAAGCTGAGCGGCTGGAACCTGCCGGAATTCTGGNCTCCTGGTGCCATTCCAGGATGTGACCTCCGACTGGAACCAGGCGCTTCTGGGGGATCTGCTGCGGAAGCTGAGCGGCTGGAACCTGCCGGAATTCTGGGCGAGTTTCCTGAATTCCTGAACACTTAATTCACTTATCATCGTGTACATGGATCACTTTTTTTGTATTCAGTAGGTTCTTTGTCATTGGTTTCAAAAGCTTTAACCTAGGATGAATGCTCTTTCAGTACCAGATTCCAACTCATTTCCTAAGCTCAAGAGCACTACATTTTTCTTGGTATTTTCCTGGCGGATCCTTTGGCAATTGCTCAACTGATTGAGAAATCCAACGAGGACAGCCGTTCTGCNTTCTTGGTATTTTCCTGGCGGATCCTTTGGCAATTGCTCAACTGATTGAGAAATCCAACGAGGACAGCCGTTCTGCAACGACCTGTGTCCGGCGGCAGGCGGAGCATCCTGCCGGCGTGGTGAAGGTGCGCGGATGGAGCTAACATGGGAAAAGATCCGCCGGTTTACAGAACCCCTAAAAAAACTGGCGAATCGGAGGGTACGGAAAAAAAGCACCAACGGACTTCAGAGATGATCCCAGGTACTTCCAGATCAAATTCTTCCTTGAGGGGTTTTCATTATCACATTCTGGGAAATTTAGGACATTTTTTGGGTGTAAAATCAAGGATGTTGCTGCGTGTTTTGTCTTTTTCTGCACAGCTTTGAAGCCCCAGGACGGGAGTTTAACCGCAGACATGAGGTTTTCTCACGTTTGGGTTGAAAGTGGCAAAAAATCAGCCCAACCTACCCACGTGGGCCTGGAGAAAGATGCGAAAGCATCTTTTTACATGCGTTATGCGTATAACATAGAAAGCCGTCAACATGCAAGACGTTAATCTAGAAGACAAGACTGATTAAGTGCAGGAGTTGCACTCAGCGCTGAGTGGANTGCGTTATGCGTATAACATAGAAAGCCGTCAACATGCAAGACGTTAATCTAGAAGACAAGACTGATTAAGTGCAGGAGTTGCACTCAGCGCTGAGTGGATGTTCTTTGTTTGAAATGATGGCAAAGTTTGGTCCACGTAGACCCTCACCTTTTGGCACTCTAGAACCACCACCCCCACAGTCAGTCAGATACCAGAGCCAAAACCATGAGCAAAATAGTATCCCAAAATATCCCAAACTTGTTTGCCTTGGGAGGTATGATTCCGGNACCACCCCCACAGTCAGTCAGATACCAGAGCCAAAACCATGAGCAAAATAGTATCCCAAAATATCCCAAACTTGTTTGCCTTGGGAGGTATGATTCCGGTATTGTATCAAGGCCTCCTTTGAAACAAATGTGGCCAACCATTCTTGGGCCGCCGAATTTTTCACACTTGTCTTTGCCGTTGTCCGGGCGTTGCTTGATCTTAAAGAGGTTCATGTCCAAATTGCCCTTGGGGGGTCTCGTTTTGACCTCCTCGAAAATCAAAGGCAATTTCTTGTTTCGCGGGTGGAGCTTCTGAACGGTTTGGCATCATATGAACCTAGCGACCTAGCATCGTTTAGCATGGTGAGTCGGTNACACATTTAGGGAGCTGTCTTTACGTCAACGAGCGCAAAACAGGCAATTTCTTTCGCGGTGAAGACATTTGTTGAACCATGGAAATGTGGCAGGACTTTTGGACAGCAGACGAAAAACACAAATTAATGCCAAGAAGCAGGATGTGTTTCAAGATTCTGGTAAATGTGAAGGCTGCTGTTTTCAAAACAAACATGATATGTTCGAGTACAAATCAGCCAGCACATGAAGGAAAATGATGAAAGCCATGTATGTAAAAAACAAAGAAAACATGAAGAACATTATGAAAACCATGTCAAAAACAATGACCCATGGACCCATGATGAACAATGATGGAAACCATGTCACAAACAATGAAGACATGATGAAAGATGATGACAAATTACAACCATTTAGCACACACACAGTGAAAACATGATGAACACAATGAACACCATGTAAAACATAATAACAAGAAAAACATGATGAAACATGGTGAGTTTCTTTTTGGTTGCATTCGCATCAGCTTATTCATGGAGAACCATCATTTTCCACCTGTTTCTTTTGAACCATGCTAGCAAGAAACATGTTTTGAGCTCCAAACAGTTTTTTTGGATTTTGTCCAGCATATTCTTCGCTTTTCAACATGTTATCATTCGGTCTCATTGTCCCCACCTATTTGATTTGATCCTTGGACCTCATCAATTTTCCGGCCGGCTTTCATTCTCCTGGCATCTGGGAATTTTCTGATTCTCTCATTCCCGTTTCGCTTGTTGTAACCCAAAACCTCACGAAACAAAACCCAGCCCTTGTCCTACTCGACACAGGTCTTGATGAAGAGCTCCGGATCGTGGCCGGATCAGTTCCATCGGCAGGCGCACGCCTCGGCCATTCTGGTCAGCCAGGACCCAGTGATGGTTAGGATTTGTTCATCCGGTTGGCATTGAAACCCAGTTACTATGGCTGGCATTGTTCATCTGGGGGTCAGGCAGGTTTACTCTGGGATTTTGGATTGAGATTTTGGTTCCTTTTTCCGACGTCGCTTGTAGGGACGAACTGTCTTGACACCCTGCTGGCACTATGGTCTTCACAGCGATGCACACCCTTTCCACGGTCTGCAGCCAAGACAATGAAAGCCACTGTAGCAGCTTGCAGCGGTCATGGGGTTCCACATTTGTAGCAGGGCCCACCATTGCAGAGTATATTGATTCGTACAGCTGTTTGCATTGGTCACCAAGACTTCCTGCACTTGGAATGGCACTTGTGATTCATCAAGAGATGCAATCAGTATAGCGCAGCATGGAGTAAGTTAGCATTGGGTAGCGGGTTGCTCATTATNTTGGAATGGCACTTGTGATTCATCAAGAGATGCAATCAGTATAGCGCAGCATGGAGTAAGTTAGCATTGGGTAGCGGGTTGCTCATTATCGGTGAAGGGCTTCGGAAGGGTTACACCCAACTGTGCCAAATCCGGTCCTTGACGGCGTCAGGCCCGTGGCCACTTCGACGCCTCATATCTCCTCACCTTAAGCGCCCGAATGCGGCGTTGCGGCACCTGATGGTCGTGCCCGAGTCGTCAAAAAAGCTGCGGTTGGAAATCTGCCGAGTTGAAATTTTGGAGTAGCCTCCAAGAGTCAAGGAAGAACTGCACTTCAGGAAGAAGTTGCCAACATTGTAGTATTCAGAAAAGAAATCACTTTGCAGACGATGCGCCGCAGCATNTGCAAGCTGTGTGTTGGCTGCATACAAAATGTCATATGGCACACGCTGGACATTTCTAGCAAAAAACTTGTTTTGAGCTCCAAACAGGTTTTTGGATTTTGTGCAAGATATTCCTCGCTTTTCAACATTTTATCATTAGGTCTTATTGCGACACTCCTCAATTTATCGTCCAAATTGTCCCCACCAATTTGATGTTTTTTCTCCTTGGACCTCGTCAATTTTCCCATCGGCTGCTCATTGTCTTGACATTTGGGGATTTTCCGATTCTCTCATTCCCTTTTGACAGGCTGTAGCCCCCACCAAGACATCCCCAGCCCTTGTCNATTGTCTTGACATTTGGGGATTTTCCGATTCTCTCATTCCCTTTTGACAGGCTGTAGCCCCCACCAAGACATCCCCAGCCCTTGTCCTACGGTGTCGACATGCACAGGTCTTGAAAAAGAATTCTGGATCGTGTTTTTCGGATCAGTTCCATCGGTGCAAAGGCCCATGCTTTGGCCATCCTCGGTATCAGCCACCACCTGTTTGGATATTCTGTTCAGTCAGCCAGGACCTAGTGATGGTTAGGATTTGGTTCATCCGGGGGTTGGCCTTGAAACCCAGTTGCTATCCGGTTTCCTCTGGATGTCTTGCCAGAGGTTGCCTTGGGATTTGGACATTTTCAGTTTACTCTGGGTTGCTTTTTCCGACGTCGCTTGTAGGAACCCACTGTCTTGACATTTGCAAATGTTGAAGACTAACCCTGCAGGCGCTATCGTCTTGACAGCGCTTCTTTCCACTCGCTGCAGTAAGACAATGAAAAACCCCTATAGCAGTTTGCCGGGGTCATGGGGTTCACCATTTGAAAGTAGCAGGGCATTGATTCGTACAGCTGTTTGCATTGGTCACAGAGGCCCCTTGCGGCATGGCACCTGTGATTCACCAAGAGATGCTACTAGTGTAGCGCAGCATAGCGTAGCATAGCGTAGCATAGGGTAGTAACCGTTAAGCATGGCGAGGTCACCTTCGCAGAGATCACCTTCGGATGTCATGAGGGGTATACAGTCTTCGGGTACCCCAAAAGAGGTTGGGCTTAGCACGATTCATATGAGTTGCCTTCTGTATAGCGTGGTGTAGCATAGCGTAGGTGGCTCATTGTAAAGGCTTTCGAAAGCTTACTGTGGGTAAAGGGCTTCGGAAGGGTTACGTCCAACTGTGCCAAATCCGGTCCATGACGGCGGCAGGCCCATGGCACTTCAACGCCCCGAAAGCGGCGTTGTGGCACCTGAGGTCCTGAGCCTGAGTCANGGCCCATGGCACTTCAACGCCCCGAAAGCGGCGTTGTGGCACCTGAGGTCCTGAGCCTGAGTCAAAAAAGATGCGGTCGGAAATCTTCAGAGCTCAACGACTTGTCATATTTCAAAGAGTCAAGGAAGCACAGCACCCCGGGAAGAAATGGCCAACAGTGCAATAGTCAAAAAAAATCTTTACTTTGCAGACGAGGTGCCGCAGCATTTTAAGCAGCCTGACAGAAGCTTGCACCCTGCACTTGCATGCATTGCAAATGCCGGATAGACAACAATCTGCGCAATCTACTGATGAAGCCAGTTGGAATCACATTGATTGACGCCTGCACTGAGGGACACAGTAGAAACCAATCAGAAGTCCAAGAAGATTTGACCAAAATTCGATTATCACCTGAATCTCTGCAAACTGCGCGTTGGGTGCAGGTTAGATGTCATATGGGCTGCAGACACTTTGCACACCCAGTCCAGCACACGCACTCCT
>BGPT01002168.1:69228-92714 GCA_003297045.1 Symbiodinium sp. clade C Y103 | reverse complement strand
TCATAGTTGGGAGTTCAATTGACTGTGAATGGCGGCAGCAACAACAGAGTTGTTCATCAACTGACATGCTGCGACTGGTCCAGGTGCATCAAGTTATATTATGGACTTGATTTTCTTTCTCACCTATTTCCTCAGCATTGAACAGCGCTTCTTTTGTACTCAGAGTCTTTGTCAAGCACCTGCTTCGCAACATCTATGTACAGANTCTTTCTCACCTATTTCCTCAGCATTGAACAGCGCTTCTTTTGTACTCAGAGTCTTTGTCAAGCACCTGCTTCGCAACATCTATGTACAGACAAAGGAGGGTTAGCTGGTCAGGGCTACCATAACTAGGGGGGCTCGGTCATCAACCGGGATTTTTTCGGAATTCATTAGCGACGCAAGTGCTTGCAATTCCTGTCCTTCTTTTAAAATAGCAATCTGACCCTGCTTTGCTGAAAAGGTGAGTGGAGCAAAAGGGATGACGAGCCAACTGCTTCTGCTACTGCCATGCATGGCTACTATGCCCTTTCTGATCAGTGATTGGTCAATGCAATGCATGCACGAATAAGGGCCATTCTCAAGCCCCTGGCATTGCTTCTTGCACCAGGCACTCACTGAGTCTAACAAGGAAATTTAGCCTAGGTCCGAAGGCATTTTTTAGATTCTCCTTGGGCCCAGGCATCGCCAGTCTTGCGCTGGTAGAAAGCTCGCAGTTGAAAGATGGCAGGTTCCTGTGACTTGAGCTGACGCTGATAGGACTTCACTTCGCCAAATGCGCCAGGACATGACACTGTGATTATTGGCTTTCCAAAGTGAGGCTGTTTCACCAATGGCAATCTCCGGACAACCACTAAGACATAGGCTGAGGGCCAGACCTTCCATGGTTCATATTAAAGCCACTCAGTGTTTGAGCCATACATTTGGGCACTGTCTTCGTTTAATAGGCAGCACTCAAAGTACTAGGGTTCAGGATATAATGATACCATCCAGCTTGCACCATAGAGCAATGTCGCAAGTACTTGTCAACCAGATGCCACGGCGGCAGATTTTCTCAGCAGAACCTGGTTTATCTTTCGACAGGCGTACGCAACAGGCATTTATCCTGTAGACTCATTCATGGCATTGTTCTCCTGCACTGCCTCAACAAAGGTTAGGATACTGCTTCGATAGTCCTCTGTATATTGAAGCATACTTGATGGTATACCTAACTCCCTTGNTGGCATTGTTCTCCTGCACTGCCTCAACAAAGGTTAGGATACTGCTTCGATAGTCCTCTGTATATTGAAGCATACTTGATGGTATACCTAACTCCCTTGGGTTGGCTCGGTACTTGAGTAGAAGGCAGACGCTCTCTTCCGAGACCGTATTCGCCGCATAGTAAAGTGGTGAGGCATTCTGCATCAAGTGCCTCAGGTGTGGGTCTGCACGCATTTGTAAAAGCACCTTCACTCCTTGGAGGAAGTTGCTCCGTATCGCAAAGATCAAGGGAGTAGATCCTTCGGTATCTGGCTGATTGACATCAGCTTTAGCCTCAATGATTAGTTTGGTTAACTCCATGTTGTCCACATAGTCTTTATGCACTCTGGTAAAGCTATCCACTGTGAGCGCAGGGGTAAGAATGTTGTGGACATGTCCTCCTGCCACTTGGATTGGTGCACTCGGATCCAGCCCCTGCTGTAGAAGAAGTACTACCTTGCAAATGTCGCGCTTGCAGATTGCACGGTGTAGCTCAAAACTCTCATGACGAGTAGGAGTTCTCAATGGGACCAGGACACAGAGTAGATGGGTAGGAATTTCTTCCCCCCCAACTCTGATTCTCTCCTCGTCCTGCATCTGCAGCTTATCCATATAGAGTTGGATCCGGTAGATCGATAACTCTGTGTGTAAGTTCTTGATGGCATTTTTCAGGTCAAAGATGGTATCCAATTTCTCTATGTCAGGTTGGAGCACAATGAGGGTTTCTCCTGTNCGATAACTCTGTGTGTAAGTTCTTGATGGCATTTTTCAGGTCAAAGATGGTATCCAATTTCTCTATGTCAGGTTGGAGCACAATGAGGGTTTCTCCTGTCGTAGCCCACTTGATTCGTGAGGAGACCACGGTTGCACTAAATACATGGTGATCATTTTCACCGTACCCGTAGTGCATAGTAGCTGAAGTTAGCATCCTCACTGTTGCGTGATCACGACCTTGGTGGTTTAGATTGTCATTCCCGTGGCCACTACTGCCGCCATGGCTTTGCCGTATGAGGCTCAAGCAAAGGATTGTTTGCAGAAGCAACCTCCGAGCAACTTCTGTTTGGTCATTTGGGTTGACTGTAAATGGCAGCAGCAGTGTTAGGTTTCATCCTTGGCATGCTGCAACTAACCAAGATATATCAATTTGCTACATGGACTCAGTTTTCCTTCTCACTGACTTCTTCAGCTTTGGGATAGCTCTTTTTTGCGCTAAGAGTCCACGTCAATCGTCTGCTTCAGAGCTTCTATATACAGACAAATGGGGGCAGGCTGGTGATGGCTACCATTATAAGGGGGGCTCGGTCATCAAGCAAGATTCTTTCTTCAGTAGTTATTACCGAAGACATTGCTTGAACTGCCTGTCCTTCTTTTAAAATAGCAATTTGCCCCTGCTTTGCTAAAAATGTAAGGGGGGCAAATGGGATGACTAGCCAACTGCTTCTGCTACCGCCATGCATGGCTACAGTACCCTTTCTGATCAGTGACTGGTCCATGCAATGTATACAGGCATTTATGAGCCCCTCAACCGCATTAGCCCAGGTCCAAAGGCATCTTCTACAGGTTTTCCTGGGGCCCAGGCTTCACCAGTTTTGCGTTGGTAGGACTTAGCTGGCTCAGGTACCGCTGGGAGGTACTTGTGTGGTGCAAAGAAACCATCACTCCTTGCTTGTGCATCAACCTCCCACTGCACTATCCTTGGCGGTCTTATGGCTGCCCAGCAGTACCGATGCACCTGTTCATTGTCACAGAGTGTGATAAGAAGCCATTTTCTGTACTCTTCTGGTAATGCACGAGAGTCTTCTTCCGTTGGTTTCAAGTAAGATCTAGGCCCATGCGCTGTGATTACATCTTTCGGTACTAAGTCCCTGGCGGTTCGAAGCTGAAAGAACGCAGGTTCCTGTGAGTGGTGATCCCTTCTCGCGGCCTTTTTAGACATTGGTTGTCTTCGTCAAANGTACTAAGTCCCTGGCGGTTCGAAGCTGAAAGAACGCAGGTTCCTGTGAGTGGTGATCCCTTCTCGCGGCCTTTTTAGACATTGGTTGTCTTCGTCAAACGTGTCAGAGCAGGGTACTGTGTTTACGGCTTTCCACCGTCAAGCTGTTTACGCGTGGGAAACAACGGATTATCACTGGAATACAGACTGAGGGCCGGACATTCCACGGATCCCCGTTAGAGGTGATTCAGTGTTTGAGCCATGCATTGGATATTTTATTCAGTTTATGAAACGTGCAAGATACACTTCTCACAATCCAGAAAGCTACCTGAAGTAATGTCACAGGAACTTGTTGATCTAATATCACGGCAGCTGCGTTCCTTTATTGAACTCAGAATGTTCGCGGGCAGGGGTTCCCAACAGGGATCTACCCTGTTACAGTCTCATTNTTGTTGATCTAATATCACGGCAGCTGCGTTCCTTTATTGAACTCAGAATGTTCGCGGGCAGGGGTTCCCAACAGGGATCTACCCTGTTACAGTCTCATTTGCCACATTACCTTCCTGCACTGTCACAACAAAGGTTTGGATTCTGGTACAATAGTCTTCTCTGTATAGAAACATACTCGATGGTACACACAAATCGTTGGGATCAGCTCGATACTTTAATAGAAGGTAGATACTCTCTTCAGAGACTGTATTTGCAGCATAATACAGTGGTGAGGCATTCTGCATCAAGTGCTTCAGATGTGGGTCTGCTCGTATTTGTAGCAATAGCTCCACTCCTTGGATAAGATTTCTTCGTATTGCGAANCAGTGGTGAGGCATTCTGCATCAAGTGCTTCAGATGTGGGTCTGCTCGTATTTGTAGCAATAGCTCCACTCCTTGGATAAGATTTCTTCGTATTGCGAAGATCAAGGGAGTGGATCCTTCATCATCATGCTGATCAACATCCGCTTTCGCCTCAATGATCAGTTTGGTCAGCTCCATGCAATCTGCCTGATCTTCATGCACCCTGATAGCACTATCCGCCGTGAGGGCAGAGGTTAGAATGTTGTGCATACGTCCTCCTGCCACTCGACATGGCGTACTCGGATCCAACCCCTGCTGTAAAAGAGACACCGCCATGCAAATATCACGTTTGCAGATTGCCTGGTGCAGCTCAAAACTTTCATGCCGTGTAGGAGATCTTAACTGGACCAGGACGCAGCGCAGATAGCTAGGGCTGTCTTCTCCTCCAATCGTGACTTTCTCATCATCTTGCATCTGCAGCATGTCCATATAAAGTTGGATCCGAAAGATCGATAAGTCCGTGTGTAGGTTCTTGATGACATTTTTCAGGTTGAGTATAGTATCCAGTCTCTCCATGTTAGGCCGGAGTACGATAAGGGTTTCTCCTGTAGTAGCCCACCTGATATGTGGGGAGATTACCCTTGCATCTGACCTATGATGGTCATTTTCCAGAGCCTCNAGGCCGGAGTACGATAAGGGTTTCTCCTGTAGTAGCCCACCTGATATGTGGGGAGATTACCCTTGCATCTGACCTATGATGGTCATTTTCCAGAGCCTCACGATTTATTGTAGTTGATCTCAGCTTTGCTCGCTGTTGTTCTACGCATGTTCCAAAGATTCGTCTAGGAGCAATTCTATGACAATCACTTGCCATTATTGGCAGTTGCCTCATGGCCTACNAGCTTTGCTCGCTGTTGTTCTACGCATGTTCCAAAGATTCGTCTAGGAGCAATTCTATGACAATCACTTGCCATTATTGGCAGTTGCCTCATGGCCTACCGAGCATTCCAGGCTTGAGCCATCTTGCAATACATGCTTTCATTGGAAAAGCTCAATACAGTTCGCTCTAGAGTGGATTGTACTGCAAGGTTTAATTACTGACTTGCACGCTTAAGGGAATTAAAGGGGGGAATTGAGTGTCTGTCAATTTTCGACAAACCATGCGTAAACCTCAGTAAGATATCAGTACGATGGCCAGTTTTAGTCCATCATATTTTTTTTTTCCCCCTTACGTGGTGCGATGGGTGAAGCTCAGGTGCTTGCAACCCTGACCTCGAGTGTATCGTAAAAAGACACTTTGGTCTGTCTACTTTAAGTACTCATTTACAGTTTGGCATTCTCGATGCCTTTGTGGGTAGCACTCCTAAGCGTGGTTCTGTCTTAGGTTTTGTTAGCATTATGGCCTCTGCTATTGACCGGCACCCACTCAATGTATACAAAAGATTTCATTATGCTAGCAGCGATTCGAAGCCGCGCCCCCAGGCACTCCTCCCAAACAACCCCAAGTGAGGCGACCTCCGAGCAACCTCACATTAGCTGGGTTAATTGGAAGGGTGGATTTACTTTTATTCCAAAGGCGCCCATCCAAAATAACCCCTGGTGAGGCAACCTCCGAGCAACCTCATACTTAATGGGGTAGTTGTTAATTTAAGGCTAGCCTTTCATCCTCTCCGATGTGACTATGAACTGAGGGAACTCTCATAATTAGGTCAAGTTCCTTGCAGTCTCTGGCTTTACACTTCTGCAAAACGTTTACGAGCTCGGTTATGATTTCGTTGCGATCTTTTAGCTAGCCTATTCATCTGATCGACAGCTTTCTCATAGTTGTCTGGGTTGTACTTTCTTTTCNCGTTTACGAGCTCGGTTATGATTTCGTTGCGATCTTTTAGCTAGCCTATTCATCTGATCGACAGCTTTCTCATAGTTGTCTGGGTTGTACTTTCTTTTCTTGGATATAACTGTACCAGGGATGATTTCCTGTCCAGTTATTTGAGCACGCTGTGGTAGAATGGGGAGCGAGGGGAGATGTTCATACTTGCTAACAATCTGCGCAAACATGTGTTCCACTGGGGTGCATCGGAATAGTGGCGGGTCAGTACGACAAAGGCCAAACTGCCCATTGAGGTAGTCATGGAGATCTTGCAACAGTTTTTCGGATGGTGCCGGGGATACCCAAAATCCGTCATGTAACCATATTGAGGAGAGGAACGGAGAGCGACTATGGAGATAATGAAAAGCTTGCCAGCAGAGTGTTTTTTCCACCATCTCTAGCGATCGGAAAGCGATTCCTGTGATCCAATCTCCCGTTCTTTTAGGTACCCAGTCGGGAAGCGAGTGGACAACTCTGTGGGCTGCAGCTCTCAAGTTCTCTCCAAACCTAATTAGAGGATAGGGAATATCCGTTTCTAATTGGGACTTGAGATAGAATTGAGCTTTTTCTGGTGTGGCTGCATTTATTACGATAAGAGGCCATTTCTTAATTATGTCACTATCAGCAGAGGGTAACAAGATATGCTTTATGTGGTGTTGGATCCATTTCCTCATTTGTAGNATTTATTACGATAAGAGGCCATTTCTTAATTATGTCACTATCAGCAGAGGGTAACAAGATATGCTTTATGTGGTGTTGGATCCATTTCCTCATTTGTAGGACCGGCGGTAACCCTACATCATTGGAAAGTCGACGCACTAGCTCATAATGCGCACCGCTAATGTCTAGTTCAACATGATTACGAAACAGGGCAGTTCTAAGGTCTTTGGGCATCGCCTGTCCAGAGAACTTCGAGGCATATAGTCGTCCTTCGTCATCATATGCTACGGGTCTATAGCTCACCACATTCTTCCCTTCTTGTTGATTTGTAGAGTGGCAGTATTCACTAACTTTCCTCTGTAGGTGTCGATAATGGGTTAGTACTTTTCTTGCAAGCGTAGTACCTAAGAGGNGGCTTTGCGTCAACCAAAATGGAAATTTTACTGCTATGGACGTTGCTTCTGAGAGCATGTGTGTCTTGGCGAAGGCTGCTGCCTGTCCTGCAAAATTATCAGCAAGTTTGTTGCATTCTCTTGGCAAATAACGAAGGAGAAATTGTTTTGACATACGAGTCATTATGTTTCTACAAGTCTCAAGGATTTCAACGACTTCAGGAGTTCTGATCCTGTTTTGGTTGTTTAGAAAGTTGATTATCGGTAGAATATCTCCTTGAATGTAGACATCAGCAAACAAACGCTGCTGCGCAAGACATGCATCAATTATTCTTTGGGCCGTTATGAAAGCATGCTTGCATGCTTGCGCCTCTGCTATGACATTATCTGTACATTCAGGTAGCGCAACCGCTTTCCATGATACTAATTCGATTTCTTGAGCTGTAACACTTAGTGCCGCAATGCCAGCTCCTCCTGCTTTGCTTGTTGCATGGCAAGATCCATCAAACTGTACAATTAAGGTTGGGGGGCTCCTTATTATATCACTGTTCGTTTGCACACCTGTTGTAAGGAAGAAGCCAGGGCAGATGTCCNATCAAACTGTACAATTAAGGTTGGGGGGCTCCTTATTATATCACTGTTCGTTTGCACACCTGTTGTAAGGAAGAAGCCAGGGCAGATGTCCTCTTCTGCGACAATCCTAACATGTGTTTTCCCACACTGGCACACGTAGGGCCTCAGTGAGACTTTAACCGTGGGACACGGGACCTTTATCNCAGATGTCCTCTTCTGCGACAATCCTAACATGTGTTTTCCCACACTGGCACACGTAGGGCCTCAGTGAGACTTTAACCGTGGGACACGGGACCTTTATCTGTTGCATTATGAGGAATCCAAGCCTAGGATCTTTAGGAGAGAGGATTGCTACATCGTCTGCTCTTTTGATATATACATTAGCTTGAATACCTTTATTGGGTAACACTGCTGCATCAAGATCAAGCTTAGGCGTTTGTATGACTTTTAGTTTGTCCGTTTGCAGACATCTTTGTTCTTCGCTACACGGTGGACATTTAACTCGCAACATAAAGGCCGACGGGATGTCCGCATAGGATCTTCTTGCTATGTCAAGCACATTCTGGACGAGAGGAGTACTATTATCTAAATCAGGAAGATTCGGTGTTAATCCCCCTTTCTCTTTAATGAGTCTTCTCATATGGAATGTGACAATGACTTGCAGGATACCAGGTAATTCCGGGGGCTTACAGTCCCATCTTGGCAGAAACCAATTGCTTTCAATAGGGAGAAGTGCATTTATTGTTAATTGCAGTACTGGGCAAAATTGGCACCAATGGTCAATGGAGTTCGATCCAGTGTTACACAGTACGCATGGGAGTGTGTGTGTTTGATTGACTTCCCGTTGGTTATCTTCTACTAGATGTTGCAAAGGTTTTAGGCATTCAGGGATTTCAGGAATTGACTTATTAAACAAGAATTGGTATCCATTCTTTTCCTCTTCGTCAACATTCAGGAGGGACCAATTCGTGAAATTGGGGCAACAGTCACTGCAAGTTGCCCCATAACTGGCCCCCAGAGGATACTTTCTGCCTACCCTACCACAAAGGCAGCAATTCTGCGTGCGAGACAGCTTGCCTCTCTCGAAGAGCCAGACGTCGCTGTCTTCTGTTAGAGCCCATCTTAGTATGGTGAAACGCGGTATATTTCCTACTTTGGTAGTGCTGAGATTAGCTAACCATTCCAAAAAGGGAACACTAGGGCCATGAGGCCACCCACTCTTGTGAATTCTATGGGAAATGTGGGCAACAGCTCTGGCTTGTAAGTCAGCCAAATATGCTTTGGAGAGGTACTGCTTAAATCTCTTGGCCATCTTGTGAAGTGGCATCGAGGCATCGTTTTCAATTGTTAAGAGTTGTCTGATAGTGCTGATAGAAAGAGTTTGCTTTAACATTTTCCAAGTGCGGTATGCTTGCGCCGCTTGCGGATCCTCTTCTGGTGCGCCAAATTCTTCAATTCTACTGACAGTGAGGCCCCGTCGGTGTAAGAAACCGAGGGAAGCAACGGCTTGCATTAAAGCTGGGTCCAGGAGGGGTCCTATCTTGAGCCATCGGACTGATCCAGCTAGGTGCTGTGCTGGGAGCCAGTGTCTCTGGAGCACAAATTCACTCATCAGTTTATAGAGCAGCTTTAACTGATGATCCGGGAAGTAAATCCATGACTGCACGTAGTAAAACAGGCTTAAGCAGAAGCTATTGAAATAAATTATTCGAGTGCGGATGCTCATCGTTCCCCACTTGGCCGCATTGAGCCTAGCTTTGAACTTGGCAATCTGCTTGTGCATGATTGTAGTAAGCTGTAGGTCGGGCAGTGCATAGCTCAGTTCTCCGGAGGCGTCATAAGTCCAACCGGAGCGTATCATGAGCCCCAGGTTGATGGTGGTTGGCTCAACACACTGAAGCCCGATCCCAGCTTTGTCTAGTTCCCATGCAGCTTTATGTACCAAGGAGCAGTTGATGACAACTGTAGTTTTAGCCCTACAGGTGCACTCTTCTCTGGCCAAACGTCCAATTAGGGGACTTCCATTTGCAAGAAGAGACAACATGTCGTGTGGGGGTAAATGTATAGCCTTTTTACCTCTACAGATTATTATTGTATCCCTGCAGGGGGGCGCTTTCATGAAACACTCGAAGAGTGTGGGCATCCCTTCTTCCAATAAGTATTCTACCTTGTTTTCTATTTCTGGAAGGGCCAATAATGTGCCCAATGGGATGGTTGGGTCTGTTGGAATGGCTAGATTCCAAAATGTATGCTTGTCCATCACAATGCCTGCTTGCTTCCAACTATACAAGTAGCGCAGGGTGTCTGTGACCCACTCAAAGTTGGGGGTGACCGGACCTGCTAATGTTGTGTCATCAACATATCCTTCTACCGCTAGAATTCTTGGAATTGCGTTGAGCACCGTAAAGATTGGGTCCATGGCAAGACAGAAGAAGAAAACCGAGGAAGATCTGCCCATGTCAACTCCTGAAAGTACAGCTCTTGGCGGGAGAAGTCTGCCTTGTACTTTATGTCTTATTTGACGTCCGAACAGCAAACGGGTGGCAAGTTTTATAATCCAGGATGAGGCTCTTTTAATATAAAGGATTTCGATTAACCACCAGGCATTTATTCGTTCGAAAGCTTTAGATAGGTCAAGGAAGAGTGCAATAACCTCTGGGCAGTCATCTAATACCCCTTGTATTTTGTTCGCTGCTATTTGTGGTTCACGTAGGAAGTTGAGCATAGTTTGGGATGGGTGGAAGTTATCTCGAGTGTTATGGAAAAGCACTGCTGCAGCCGCTCCATCTTGCAGTCGATCAAGTGTATCTGGCATGCCAAGTGGTCGAAAGAAATCAGCAGTTGGTCCTAATTTGGCCTTGGGTATCCACACACCAACTTGTACCGGAGGAGGTGCCGTATCTCCTATAATGCGGTCCATGTCAGCCTCTAGCAATTGGGTGGTGACGTGTGGTAGATAACGCCATGCTGCATAGGGGATTCCATCTGGTCCTGGAGCAGAGTCTTTAGTATTGAGAATCTGTTTTAGGTAGTCTGCATAGGAAGGTGGATTTATCTGGTTCCACGGTGTGGATAGATCCCGATATTTCCGTAAGGATTCACCCCATTGATTATCCCATCTTATTGGTGGTTCAAACCAAAAGCTCCTGGTGTCCAACATGGCTTGGTCGTATTCTGCAGCACTGCTAACCTCTTTGTTTCCTTACTATAGATTGGTCCGTAATAAAAGGATCCCTTGGGGCAGACTGCTTTGAGTTTGTCCCACATTGCACGAGTGGCATTGCCTTGAGCAATAGGGTCTGGCGNTATAGATTGGTCCGTAATAAAAGGATCCCTTGGGGCAGACTGCTTTGAGTTTGTCCCACATTGCACGAGTGGCATTGCCTTGAGCAATAGGGTCTGGCGGTGGTTGGACAAAGGGGAGTTGATTTGCAGCAGATTGAT
The DNA here is from genome assembly GCA_003297045.1 of Symbiodinium sp. clade C Y103. Classification (NCBI taxonomy): domain Eukaryota; class Dinophyceae; order Suessiales; family Symbiodiniaceae; genus Cladocopium; species Cladocopium sp. clade C. The sequence goes on along the minus strand of BGPT01002168.1, from coordinate 81,832 downwards.
GTACTTCAAGTGTAGTTAANCATTGCACGAGTGGCATTGCCTTGAGCAATAGGGTCTGGCGGTGGTTGGACAAAGGGGAGTTGATTTGCAGCAGATTGATGTACTTCAAGTGTAGTTAAAATATCTCTCAAGGTTGATTTAGGGACAACATAGGCCCCGCCTTGTTGCGGCCAATCTCTTGTGATGTCATTCACTGGGTTGGCAACTTGAAGTGCAGCCGCATCTTTAAGAGAGATATGCACTACGTCACTTCGTCCCAGAAGTTTTCTGTACAAGCGTTTGTGTGATCTTGGCCATCGTACTGCAGTAGAGGCTTCTCTCCACCAGCTCCAGATGGTAGCTTTTGCATGCAAGGAGATGTTTCTGCTCCCTTTCATGGATGTGCTAAACCTGTTGCATCTTCTACGTAAGTCAGCAAGGCTATTGTTCCACGCATTGAACCCTACATTATTATGTACTGCATTAGGGTTTAGGAAAGCTATAGTTGGTATCGTTTCATGCTTAATGGAGCCTGGATGTATTCGATACCTAGGTCGATGTATGAGTTTAAGCTGGATGAGTGCATGTCCCTGTTGTGCAAAAAAGGGATAAGCATTGACCTTGATTTCAGTTTGCGTGGTAGTACGATGAATGGTCGGTACAAGAAACTTATCTAATGCTGAAGTATTATCTCCATAGTGAAAGGTTTGCAAGTTTGGGGCAGCATCCTCCAATTGTAGAACATCTAGGAAGAATTGCCACTCGTTAGGCCATTTAGTATCACATCTGTTGAAGTCACCACCTATGTACATGATATTCTTTGGTTGTAACTGCTCAATTTTAGTCTTGACGAGTTGTAGGTGAGCTAAAGTCCATTCAGGTCTAAAATAAACAGACGTAAGCCACACTTTATAGGTTCGAAACTCTACTAAGGCAGCAACGACATAGTGTGGGATAACTTCAACGGATNATTCAGGTCTAAAATAAACAGACGTAAGCCACACTTTATAGGTTCGAAACTCTACTAAGGCAGCAACGACATAGTGTGGGATAACTTCAACGGATCGTACTAATTTCCATCCTACCGGCAGGAGTATAGCAGCGCCCCCCATTCTTGCGTTGCCTCGGCCTTCCGCTAAAGTCGCGGCAATTTGCACGCCTGAATATTGGTGGACTGCTTGTTGTAATTCTTCAGCAGACCATTTTGTCTCTTGCAGTAAGATTGGCATCTTTTTAACTATATTTGCATTTTTTTTACTCTTTTCTTTATGCTCAGCATCTTTGGGTTTCCAGCTATTCAGGTTCCAACATGAAATTCTAGAAATACTGACAGGAATGGCGACTTGAGTTTTAACCCGAAATTCGTAGAGTTTTAGATATAACTGAGCTAGTTTTTCGGGTAACCCAATTTGGTCAGCAGAATCCACAGTTCCTGCAATTATGTAGACTCCATTGTAGCTGTGAAGCGCTTCTGTCACTATTCTTCGAATGTTCTGGAAGCTGAAACCATTACTGAAACCCATCCATGCTTTGACATCATCAGTTTCGCATCTTCGGATCGGTACTTGACAAGGCATAATGTGAGTAAGAAAGTCGATAGTAGGACAGTGCGAGAGCTTGTGTGGACAACGATTGTTGTAATTGTTTGGCNTTCGGATCGGTACTTGACAAGGCATAATGTGAGTAAGAAAGTCGATAGTAGGACAGTGCGAGAGCTTGTGTGGACAACGATTGTTGTAATTGTTTGGCGCGTGTCGATTTTCATGAACAAAAAACTGATATTGCAACCCTTTTTCAAATATAGCAAGTAGTGCGCGGCGTTCTTGATTGCTCAACAGTGCAACACTCATGTTGGATGATAGGTCTGCTGTAAAGCAGACAGAAACCGTTTTAAGATCTCGCCTCGCACTACTACTGCAATAAAGGGTTGCAAACATTGATACTGACACGCATGTTTCTGAACGGTGAGCTTGAGATGATGTTGAATGTTAGTAAGTGTTTGATAGTCGGTTTGGGATGCAACCTGGTGAGTCACAGTTGAGCTCTGTCCATTTAAGGTTCCAAACTCAGTGACTTGATGTTGGTCCCCCTGATTTTCCAAATCGCGGTATAATACAACAATTGCTCCACCTTGGAAGTTCTGCAATTGCGCATTCTCCCAGGCTGTCTTATTGATTAATAGGGGCTGCGAGGTGGATACCAGGCAACCTAGGGAGGAGTTTGCCATAACGCCTCCTACCGCAGCTATCCATATTATTTGATTGGCAGCAAAGTGGCACTGCGCTTCAATTGAAGCTGTACGNGCAACCTAGGGAGGAGTTTGCCATAACGCCTCCTACCGCAGCTATCCATATTATTTGATTGGCAGCAAAGTGGCACTGCGCTTCAATTGAAGCTGTACGTGCTTTTTCATACGGCATAGTCTCGAGCACATGACCAAGTAACCAAAGAGGACATAGTTTCTCGCTTGTGGCTCCTCTGTGGGGATGAAGTGACAATGTGCTCCCTTGTGGGGTATGAATCAAGATAGCGTAAACATCTTGGTGTGTAGCAATCAGACTTGGGTTACACTCTATGTGCGCTTCAAAGGTAATTTGATTGTGACCACTACCAGCACGGTTTAAGGTTTCGGTTGGCATAGCATGCGAGAGGCAAATCACTCTGCATTCAATGTGTGAACATTCAACAAAGAACAGAGAATTATAACATGTGGCTCCGATTTGAACTATCTGTAGCATGTCTTGATATTCTAAGCCCAGCAGTATGCAGGTATTGCTCCAATCTATTGTGCCAAACGAAACAAGTTCCCTGAAAAAATGAAGGATAGTGACGGGATGTTTCTGGTTGACAAATTGGTGTATGGCAGTCGCAGCACGCTGCTGTAGTGTAAATTGCTGTGAACCAAAGAATTTTGGTAATTGACTGGCACATAGCGTAATATACTGCGGTACTGCAATCCTAGTTAGTAGATCCTGCAATCCGAGGACTTGAATAAGTTTGAGTAGGTTGCTACCAATTGCCTCAAGTCGCGATTTTCGCAATGCTAAGCAATGCTTGACTCTCTCGGAGGATTGTAGGTCTTTTGGCAATGTAACAAATACTTCAGTAGGATTGATATTAGGCTTTGCTACCCTTTCAAACGAGAGACATGGTTTGAGATCGCGGAAGGGAGAAGTAATCATTGTCTTCCCGGGTTTCCGTCCCCCCAGGTCAGTAATGATTCCTTTATAAAGTTCTCTATAGATATTTCGAACTTGCTCAGGAGTGGGAAGACTAAGCGGAATAACATTCCCTCTCTCGAGCCAGTTCAATATCTGTTTTTTGGACCCCAGTGCGATGCTGATAAGTTTTGGATGAAAACTATTGCCAACAGCTGATCGAATTGTGTGTGTTGTGAGTAGATGTTTCGTAGTTCGTATTCTTTCAAATACTCGTGCAAGACCCGCAATTGACATTGCCTCCTCATCAGTGATAACCCGGAAGGGGACATTAATAGAGCTATTATGGAAGAGCGGTAACACTCCAATAACCGCTTGGTCTCGCGTCTCGACATCAGCTCCTCTGAGTGCGCGCAAGAATTCCAGCCATGGTTGAACATAAATGACTGGGATAAACGAGCTCCAAGAGAGATTTGGAATAGTCGAGTCATCATGTAATTTACAGCTGATAGCAAATTTTTCAGGGCCACCAAAAAAGGTGTAATCCCATATCAACCCAGCAGGATGATAGTTAATCCAACTGAGTTTCGTCGCAAGGTCAGTAAGTTCTTCTCTCGAGCGAAGGAAAGGTGTCAAAGGTACTCTTTCGAGTCTTCCTGCTGATATCCTGAGTAAAGGGCCTTGGTTTGCGCCCCACGGTGAGTGGTACGGCTCTTTGAGAGCAGCAATATCATGCTCGAAATTATTCTGGAAAAAATAGCGGTCACGTACTACAGGCGAAATACTGGATGCACACCACTGAAATGCCTTAGGGAAGCATTCCCATTGAATTCCTAGGCATTCACATATAACTTTGGCATGCCTTTTCTTCATGGATCCAGCATTCTCTAGTAAATATCGGATGTTGAGCGGTGAGATCAATTGCGTGAGTGCATGGAGAATTAAATAAACGACAAAGAAAAGGTTGCTGTTCGGGCCAGTAAGACCAAGCAACCCTTTGTCTATGCCTGCAATAGTGAGTTCAGTGCACGGGCTACCTGCTATGAGAAAGACTTTGCAGTCATCCGGTAGCAATGCTACAAACTGTTTAAGAACAGCTCCATCATTGTGCATTACTTTGTCGACATCCTTCAAGTATAAGGATTTGCAACCATCCCTATTAACTTGCCAGACTTCAGCTAAATTGAGACCATGACAGTCTGCGACTATAGTCCTCAATGTTTTGTCTATCTCGCAACCGATATAAGCTACTGGAGGAAAACCAAGTTTATCAGCAAGGATTTGATAGGTTGACCCACATCCATCGAAGAGGCTAATTAAGGCGCATGGCGGTTGTACGAGGATAGCCTCTTGATCATCGACCTGTGCAGGACCAGATTCACCAGTAGACATCTGCTTATTATGGATGTCAATTTCAGGCAGGGAGTTCTGAGAGGATCTATTGTGGGCTTTGATATGAGAGTCTACTCTTGCTGCGTTGGTGTTCTGTCCTCCTTTGCTTGCACCTTTTGCAGTTGGCATTCGGCCAGACTTGACTTTTTTCCTCTGGGTGCGTGGTTTAGTAGCCGGTACTTCAAAAAGTTTACTGTTTAGCCATGTGGGAATTACCTCTGCTCGTCGGTAAATGATCCCTGATACTTGGTCATTGGTGCTTATAGTTTCAAGTATGTTATCTGAAGCTAATGGATAACACCCCGATGCATTGTCGTGGATGAGATAGGAGTTATTAAATGTTCCATCCGGATGCTCAATGACATAGAAGTGTCCAGGTCGCTGATTACGGAAGATAAGCAGGGCTATGGCTTTCCACTGTACACCGTAGCAGAAGAAAGGAGGTTGTATAAGAAGATCTAGCCCAATGCCTACTGGCATGATCTGGTGTCTTGGTCGCTGAAGGTTCTGGAAAAGGATGATCTGCATTTCAGGCGTCGTGCTCTGTACAAAGCTGGTCTTACCCGTGCAGCATTCGGCTGCACCTTTGAGTGTACCAGTGTCTGGTGTAACACTTGTAAAAATTTCTTCAGCACTCTGAGCTACAATGTCTGGTAATGTGCTGTAAAGGTATGGTGCATTGATTTCAAACTNTAACACTTGTAAAAATTTCTTCAGCACTCTGAGCTACAATGTCTGGTAATGTGCTGTAAAGGTATGGTGCATTGATTTCAAACTTGGTGCCACATAAGGCGCATCGACCACAATGTCGAGAAGCAAATCTTTGAGAATAGGGATATGGCATGCCATCCGCAATTTCTTGCAGGACTGGCTCGACACTCTCAATCTCTTCATGTCTGATTGTGATCAATGTGCTCATAGCAAAGGCAAGGTGCTCTTTATCAAAGGTAGACNATTTCTTGCAGGACTGGCTCGACACTCTCAATCTCTTCATGTCTGATTGTGATCAATGTGCTCATAGCAAAGGCAAGGTGCTCTTTATCAAAGGTAGACCTGCGAAGTCCACCTTGGAGCGTCCACCCTTTGGCAATTGCTATGAGTGCGTCCTGTCTGATGTGGTCCTCTAATGGATATTTCGGATCATTGCTCCAATTACCTTTGGATAACATCCTGAGGGCAGCAACGAAGTAGCAGCTTACACCAGGTAGAACTGTAAAGATAGCTGTTGCTTTATCAACTGAGTGAGTGAGATAGGGGTATTTACTTAAGTCATCTTTAGTGTCCAAATGGTTTTGGAGCTGAGGTTTGAGACTTGCGATCTGCGCACACCTCCTGCTTTTCTCTAAGAAGCGGCCTGTTAAGGCTTTGTGAAAGCCTTTGGTGTGAGTTTTTGCTATGCTGGTATTGTTTTGTTCTCTTGTGTCACAGGGATTAGCCGGGACTTGCAACCTCCGAGCAACAAGTTCAGTGGCTTCATCCTCACTGTGCACTTCAATAGAATGACTGTTAGTTTCTTTTTTATTGTTGTTATGGTTGTCATGTGTCGGTGTAGGCTTGTCTAAGTAGAAGTCAGGATTGTTATTGCGCAGCTGATCGTCTCTTTGCTCATCACCAAAACCGTCACCAAATCCAGGATCAGGATCAAGGTCATCGGCCTTCTGAGAATTTCCGGAAGGACATTTCGGGTTGTCAGGAGTACTGTTACCTGGTCCTTCATTGTTTGCGCATACTTGGTCAGCTTCCTTTCCCTGCTGAGAAGAGCTTTTATTATAGGCATTACGGCTGTTACTAGCCGTGTCCGCATCACCATCATTATGGGGGTTGCTAGGGACTTGTGTAGGTGGTTGTATAGGTGGTGTCTCATTTCCGGGGTGAATTTCCTTATTTGTCATAACAACATCTTCATCAGGTCTGTGACTTGGGATCGAATTATGAGATTGTCCTCGGTTGGGGATTTTGGATCTAATGATTTGGATGCTTTTTGCCTCTTCAGGATGGAATAATTCATGTACTTTTGCTCCAGGAGGAACGAAGACTATCAAGTCTGTATGCGAGTGCGTGCAGATTAGGAGCCTGTTCGACAGGCTGCTTATCCATTTGCCATTTTCGAAACGGGGCTGACGCATTTCATACATAGACTGTGGCAATAGGCGCAAGTGGAAAATGCCCTGCTCATGATGTTGAGGGTTTTGATGCAGTAGATAGTTGCTTCTCTCGAAAGGCAATTGGTCGTAATCAAATATGAAGGAATGATGTTGCAATCCCCCTTCATCAGTAAGGAAAAAGTTAATTATTTCCTTCACAAAGTTAATAGCAAGTTCTTGTGGGACCATGATCCACGGGACAGCCTCATCAATGTATGAGCAAATTATATTACATTGCTCAGACTGTATAGAGACATTGTAGACNGACCATGATCCACGGGACAGCCTCATCAATGTATGAGCAAATTATATTACATTGCTCAGACTGTATAGAGACATTGTAGACCTGGTACCATCTAACGCGGCTTTGTGGATTATCATCCTCCGGAACTACACAACTTAGTCTCGAATCCGTGTTGGCTTCACAGCGTACTGCATTTTTCCAGTGGTCCTTTTGTGACTCCTTCGTCAGGATAACACTGGGTTGTGTAGGCGCTTGGAACGGAGGTTGAAGGTACTGTAAAATTCTGCTTTTATTCTGGTGGTCGTCAAAGGGGTATGGCAATTCCGGTAGATTTGTCTTTGGGACCGTGAAGGCAACTACTCTGACTGCAGTCAGGGCATCAGCATCGAGCGCTTTCACCAAAAGTGTACGAACTTCCTCTGCATTGAACTTATCTTCAAGGAACTTGATAGCAGCTCGATCAACTGTATTTTCGGAGTTGATCCAAGAACCTTCATCTTCGACTTGTACAGGTTCCCTGAGTACATGACTTGCAGGACTGACAGTAACCTTCCACATATCAGCACTTCTTTCCGGAGTTACTTTCAGTTGCAAGCATCCTTCATGCCGACCAAATGGAATCCTTACATTCGTGGCAAGCAGACTGATTCTAAGAGCTTCGATTTCAGGACCAGCAGTAAATACAAAAAGGTGTTTCTTCTTCAGTACGTAGAATGGAACTCCAATTGTGTTGAGTGCAAAAATGATAGCTTTGAAGTCGAGTTCTTCTATAGGTTGTAGATTGAAAACAGTAGTTTCACGATAACTGATTCCTTGCTCATCATGGAGTGAAGAGAAGGTACTTAGATTCGGTAGACTGCACGGTTTCCTCTGGAGTTCAAAGTTACTGTTGGCGTTGTGTGTAACATCACGTACGACACTTGAAAGGTACTGAAGAGATGACATAGCAGCTTTCCAGTTGTTGTGATTGACATAAATATAGTAGCAAGCTCTGTCAGGCATGCCAAGTTCAGTATAGAAGGGGGTCTGATTTAGCTGCTTTAGGGACAGGACTCCTGGCGACTGAGCAATTCTTTTAACAATTTGATGAGGAATAAGGTTATTTGTGCACAAATTAACTTCTTTCGGGCTGACAGAAGGCCAGTTGGCAAGAACAGTAGAATCGTCATCTTGAGATCGCTTTTTGCGACCAAAGGTGGTGGCATATATGATGCCACTATCACTGCGCTCTCTCTCAGTTCTTTGAAAGCTCTTCAAAAAGTGTAGGCACTTGAGAAAGTGGCTTACTTTAGGCTGTGCAATGAAAACTTGACTTATGATCTCGTAAAATGACATATCAACATGGCCTTCTTCAATANTGCAATGAAAACTTGACTTATGATCTCGTAAAATGACATATCAACATGGCCTTCTTCAATACAAATGACATGTGCACATTGCTCAGGTAATGTTTTCTCGATGTAATTCTGAATTACTCTGTGTTTGAGCCCTGGCTGCGTATGATATAGAACAAAACAGATAGTATGAAGGGTTTTACTATTGAGTGCTTCAACAGCTTCTGGTTCTGTCATAACAGTTACTTCAGAGTAACTGACTGTATTAATCTGACTGGGAAATGGAGATACAAGTATGAAGTTCACTGCGAGTGAGTGTATGAGTTGCATGAAGATGCCTTTTTTCTCATTGATGGCACTATGCATCTCATCATAAAGGAATTGTGTAGTTTGGACAACAGTACTTTTCCGATCTTTCATCTTGAATTGTCTTAGTATATCTTAAGCAATAAGATGACTAAAACAGAGTATAAGCCACGTCCGTGCAGCTTATACAGGTTCGCTTGGGTGACTTGGATCTTGACCTCAGTAAGTATAAGCCGCGTCCGTGCAACTTATACTGGATTCGCAGAAGCAGAAACTGAAGCACCTAAGTGGGTATAAGCCGCCTCCGAGCAACTTATACTGAAACTTCGCACAAGATGAGGTTTGACCTGTGTTTAACGTTGAATAAACAACAATGATGAGGTGTGGAAGGAAATAAAAAGAGGGAGAGCGAGTAGGCCCCGACTTTTCACCTTAGTAGAAAATCCACAGATGAGTATAAGCCGCCTCCGAGCAACTTATACTGAGTGATCGCACAAGGAGAAGCTCAAATCGTGCTTGTCAGTTATCTTAAAAAACTATGAGTGGAGTGTGGAGAGAGGTGGGGAAAAGAGAGCGAAAAAACCCAGAAATTTTCACCCCAACAAAAACCCACAAAAACACAACACAAGACCACAACAAGACGTTAACAACCTACCACAGTCTCCTACCCCTGTTTATTCGCTTCAGTGAGAAGTTATTTATCTCACTGGCTACTTACAGGAGTTTGAGCCGATACATTTTTTTTTGCTCGGAATAAGCGCACGCTGGCACCAGGCCTGTGTCACTTGTCAGTTGAAGTAAACATGAAAGAAACCCTAAAAAGTGAAATGACCTACCGCCGGCTCTCAGTACAGGTCTGCAAAGAAGTAGTGCCGCAAGCCACCCGTAGCATACAGAAATCAAAAGTGCCCTGAGTCAATGGAGTCAAAATGAGACAAATGATCCACCCGTGCAGGTAGACACAATCGATCATCAGAGCAGTCAAAATAGATGTGCATGCCACCAGATAATGCGCACACCAATTCAGAGAAACGGTATGCAAGGTGCCAGCTTCATCTCCCGCACCCAACGGGGAGAAGTGGCAGAAAATTTTGTACCGCTCTCATCTTCAAGCAAGCCGTACTGCAGACAATACAGACATCAGTCATCGATGCACCTAGTCGTCTTGTCGCCAAGGCAGTAAAGTCATTTGAGAATTGTAAGAACTCTTGCAGCTGAACGACTCTTGTTCCAAAAACCACCAATCGCTTGGTGTTGAAGACAGTGTCCACTTGCATCACGGACTCCTTTTGTNTGTAAGAACTCTTGCAGCTGAACGACTCTTGTTCCAAAAACCACCAATCGCTTGGTGTTGAAGACAGTGTCCACTTGCATCACGGACTCCTTTTGTATTAATAATGGCCACCCCCCCCCCAGGGGGGAGGTGTCTGTGTGCAATGGTATAGCGAAGTACCCACTGATCGCACTATAGGCAACTGACATAGCCCAGTAAGGGGAGGATCCACTCACCGAGCTAGATCAGCCCAAGATGATCTCCTCACCCTTATTTTTGGCTATTTGAGAGGCCCAATAGTATCAACCACTTCGCAATACCACGAGTTCTGTTGCTAGTCTGGGGCAATTGTCCACCCTTCCACAATTCCTTTTCTTTTATTGACAGCGATGATTTCCTCGTACCTTGTATCTATCCATCCCCAATTCTTTACTCTCAATTCTACTGGCTTGTTCATTGGTCGGACTTTCCAATGNCTCGTACCTTGTATCTATCCATCCCCAATTCTTTACTCTCAATTCTACTGGCTTGTTCATTGGTCGGACTTTCCAATGAACTGCTCCTGGACACTTTTCAAACTGCTTCAATATTTCTCGTCACAAGGATTAGCCGGGACTTGCAACCTCCGAGCAACAAGTGCAATGGCTTTATCCTCTCTGCTCGCTTCAGTAAATGTTTTCAATTTTTGATGCTGTTGTTTAGCTTGTTATTCCTGCCATTCGGAGATGGATGCTTCTTTATCTGATGCAAGCCACCCCGCCTCCAAGCGGAGAGGCAATCTATTTGTGTTCAGCATACCGTTTGACCTTCGACATTCTACTTTGCACACCTGGACTTCTTTGCATATTTTTATTGCATCGCTCTCAGTAGTGCTATGGTGTGGCCTCACACACCCTGGAGGAGTGGTCTTCCTTCTTGCTCGCATCTATTTCACTATTAGTTCTTATTGTTGTTTCGAAATAGCTACTTCGAGCACCGCCCTGCCTCCGAGCAGAGGGGTTGGAGTCACCAGATTCTTATGTGGCCCAAATCGTCGCGGATGTTCAGTTTCGTTTTGTCTGATCGGGTTGAGTGAGGCTCGCGTTAATGATCTCGTTCCATGGCTACCTACGTGCACTTTGGCACAAACTAGCCGGCTCCGGAGTTTCTCTTAACCAGAAACAACCACTCNGTGAGGCTCGCGTTAATGATCTCGTTCCATGGCTACCTACGTGCACTTTGGCACAAACTAGCCGGCTCCGGAGTTTCTCTTAACCAGAAACAACCACTCTAACAAACAACACACCAAACAAAACAAGCACAGACGAATCCAGGCAGTAGGGAGGTGAGGTGGGCAGGAAGGGATAGGAGCAGTAGATAGGGGGGGCAGGGCGTAGGGCAAACATGTAAGATTAAGGAGGAGAGGGGGGATTGTCAGGGATGGAGTTGTGTGTCAAATGTAGCAAATGTAGCAAATGTGGAGAGATGCAGGAAGAATGCAGCTCCGAGCCGAAAGAAATGGTGTGCATCAGGGGCCACCTCCTCAGCTTGCATTAGTTCAGCGGTCTTATTGATCACAACACTTCAAAATGTTTGCCAGTACGACGCGCTCTTTTCAGGGTCAGCCTGCACTCTCTTGTCTGCTACTGTACACTGCTTACAGCCCTTCAGGGCACCAGGTCTTCTGGGTGCCTTTGCATCTTATTATGGAGGGCTGTTGCGACTATTGACTCTNCTGCTCTTCCCCTAGGGGTTCGCGCAGTTCTTCTCCCAGATCCATGAGCTGAGCTAGTCCGTATGTCAGTCGCACTTCGCTCTGCTAGTTCTCTTCTGGCATAATTTTTTATTGCCTGTGCNCGCAGTTCTTCTCCCAGATCCATGAGCTGAGCTAGTCCGTATGTCAGTCGCACTTCGCTCTGCTAGTTCTCTTCTGGCATAATTTTTTATTGCCTGTGCCACAATGGATTCGGGATATCTTCTGCTGGCCAGTGCCTAGGGAATTGTTCCCAGAACTCACGTTGCCACTCATTAGGCTCCACTTGTTGAGATTGAAGCATCCGACAGACTCCGCAAAGTCGGTGTAGGGCTTGATATTCCTGCCAATTGTTCACTTTCAGATACTCTTCCAGTTCCTCACTTGAAGCGCTACACCTCTTGAAGTCTAAGGAGAAGAGGTGATTGGATCTGTCGCTGAAGTAACTGGTGCTCCCGAACTCTTTGAGAACACGGTAAATTTCAGGCTCTATTTGGGAAGTAGGGAAGTTGTTTCCCCTATAGTCATGGTTATCAAATGCATTGTGAACCATGGTTGTCGGGTCACTGGCTAGCCAGAAGGGGCGCACTTCTTCTGACATGCCTTGCTCATTAATGTGAGGTAATCTGACCTCCAGCTTCACACTTGCNTGTCGGGTCACTGGCTAGCCAGAAGGGGCGCACTTCTTCTGACATGCCTTGCTCATTAATGTGAGGTAATCTGACCTCCAGCTTCACACTTGCGGCTGTTATAGGCCTGGCTATGTTGTTGGCAACGTTTGGGGATAGCCATCCTCCTGTGTATAATTTTCGCGCAAGTTCACTGGGCTCCGGCAGGATATTCATAAGTTCCTGCATTGGGGGTTGCCGCCCCCTGGCACTGTATAAAACCAGCATCTTACTTTTTCCGCCGAAGGAAGGGTTGTCTATGGTCTTTTGCTCCTCCTTGCGCTCATCAGGGAATAGGGCACTGATTTGCTCGTGAACTTCGGGTAATAGGCACATAGGGAAGTGCACATTGAAGTTAGTAGAGGGGAGTCTGA
>BGPT01002168.1:14031-67979 GCA_003297045.1 Symbiodinium sp. clade C Y103 | reverse complement strand
GGTGGACTACAGCTTTGGTAAAGCTCTGCGAGTTGGCAAAGATAGTGCCTGACGTGGCTATGAGTACTCTTGCATTGCCTATTCTTTCAGCTGCTTTGGAAGTAGGGATATCTATAGTGCCGTCCCCTTTTCTGGTATCACTTGTGTGACTTGTGTCACTATACGGCCGAACTAGCAGCATCTTCTGATCATCCCGAAGNGAATTTTGCTTCATTAGTGGTGAGTGCCATCCACACTAGGAGGTAGGTCAGAGATGTCGTTTTGCCAGCGCCAAATACTCCTCCTACGGCTAAGGTAGATCTCCCTGTTTTAATGGCTAGCGATAAGGCTGCTATTAGACCTACCAAGTGTCCAGCATCTGTGTCTGCTNGGTAGGTCAGAGATGTCGTTTTGCCAGCGCCAAATACTCCTCCTACGGCTAAGGTAGATCTCCCTGTTTTAATGGCTAGCGATAAGGCTGCTATAAGACCTACCAAGTGTCCAGCATCTGTGTCTGCTTCCTGAAGGAGTTGGACTGCAAATCCTTGCGCATGTGGGAGATAGAGGGCTTTGTCTCCAGTTGCGAGAAAGCATGTTAACCTAAAGAGGCTCCGCATTATTTCTTCCACATGAGGAATAGTAAATGTATCACTCGGTAAGTCCCGAGGAATGCCCATTATGATGGGTCGCTGGCTAACCGGGACTTGNGCTCCGCATTATTTCTTCCACATGAGGAATAGTAAATGTATCACTCGGTAAGTCCCGAGGAATGCCCATTATGATGGGTCGCTGGCTAACCGGGACTTGCCCCAGTTGCAGGAGATGGCTCGGGTATAGGGTATGTCCGATCATCATCCCTGATTTTATCTTTATTGTGCGGCCTTGCCCAAGTGAGAGTAGGACATCTGGATCAATCAGAATTGCTTGGTTCTCTTGTCTGGTGTCGAGGCTGGTAGTCAGCTCATGAAACTTAGGAACTAGCACCATTCTCCATCGTTCCGCTTGACATGCTCTAAGCGAGTTTTCGACAGGATTATCAATGGGCTTGATCCTCCGATTGATCTGAGGTAATATCCTGTGTGTCATATGCGAAGGAGAAGTGTATCATGACTACATCACCAGCGTTCGCTCCTCTTTGCAATGTTTGTGGTTTATCCGTCGCAATTCTATATTCCTTTCATCAACAGACAAATAAAGACACACATGACGAGTCAGCCTTTTTGAGAGGCTTTCGCCCGCTGTATTGAAGCGAGAGTTGCTGGAGCTGGCACCGGCATTCTTGCTGAATACCCTCGTACTCTGGACTGCAGGCGCCGATTTATTCACATGTGGAAAGTGGATGATTGATCTTGCGTCTCACTCATCAGACGGCGCTACGTACGTCTGAAAGTGCTGCAAATGAAGAGCGCAACAGCTGGACAAAGCAGCAGCGGTTTCCCTTGAACACTTGCAAGATGTTCAGCAGAGGTCAGTTGTGCTGCCAAAGAGATTTGCATGAAACAAAAGAGGAGGCGCTGTTAAGGCTGCAAAGGTCCAAAAGCATTTCAGAGTGAGTGATTGCACCAAGTTACCACTTCGTGAGTTCACAACGGATGCAAAGCACTGCACGTTGTTTTCAAAGAAACACGAAGAAGTGTGCATCGCTTTCCAAAGCATTTTCACACGTTGCGGCAATGCTCTGCCAGCGATCTTTTCGCATTCAAGGAATATTGCCTCTACCAACCCACAAGCATTCGAGGACGTCAGAAGTGCATGGCAAGGTGGGCCTGGTACAGCTCCAGAGCATCTCACAAAGATTGCTTTGGAAGCTGCTTTAAGATCACTTCGCCATGTACAGCATCACCGACCACAGTTCTTGACCGTTGCACGACGTCTTCCAAACAAAGACACGACGGCGCAAAGTGTCGCACGCCAAAAAAACAGGCGCATTCGCGCATGCTATTGTGTCTTTTCCTTCATCTCCACCACGGAAAGCGTTGTTGAATCGAGTAAGGCTTTTCGTGGCGGAGATGAAGGCAATTCAGACCTTGGCAGAATCAAACCGTGCAGTGGTGCCACGTCCCGCTTGCTATGACCAGTCAAGCTGTTCAGTACACAGTGCCGCAACAAGAATGCTATCGATAGAAACAGTCGTAGATTTCCTTGAACCACCGCACAGCTTCGGTACAGGGAGGTTCCACCCAATGAAGAGGTTCTCTTCTGCAGCGGCTTTGGACTCGCGTGCTGGACTACTACAGTTTCCTGCTGACTTTTCAGACGCACGCCAGCCCGTGCTATGGTTGGACACAGGAGGCTTCAGTATGACCCCATAAGGTACGGATGGATACAATGAGTCGCGTTCTTGATTAAGCAGCATGTTTCAATTCTGAGGTGTGGGTGCCAACAAAAGTAAAAGGATTATACCTTTTGCCAAGGGACACTTGCTTCACATGCTTCCTTCCAGCTCATTCCTCAATTGCACGGCCTCTTCCTTTGTAAGATGCTCCTTCTCCAGCTTGTTGTAGATTTCCCCAAAATCTCCAAATATTTCAAGTGTCTTGTCTGTGTGCACTCTGCAATCAGCTTGCAACCTTTGCCAAAGCATTTGACTTGTAGCTTCCACTGATGTAAGCTCTCCAAGGTGCCTTCTTTGCCTGCACCCATACAAGCCTTTGCCATGGCTTTCTTTTTTCTGAACCTTTTGACAAGGATTCTGGTGAGGTTCCTTTTGCCAAAGATCCTCCTGCCTTTCCTTTTGCCAAGGAGGCTGCAGGCTTCTTCAATTTTTCTTTGTTTGTTTGCCTTTTTTTCCTAGCAGCTGCTTTATTTTCAGCAAAGCCCAATGCATTTTGCAAGGCTTTCTTCTCATCCTTTGTGGTTTCTTCAGCCATGTACTGTCCTGGCGTTCTCCTCAAAAAGGAAGGCTTGGCCAATTCTTGTGCAGGTCCTTTGGTCAAGGAAGATTCAGCATCTGCATGCCCTTTTGACAAGGAGCATGCATCAGACCCTTTGCCTTTGCCCTGGTGAGTGTTGAAGCAATTGGGATACCCATTGCTGTCAAGGCTCACATCAGATATTTCTTTTTTCAATTTTTTTCTTGGTGGTGACTCTTCATCACTGGCATCCCTTTTGACAAGGGGCAAGGGGCCTTCCTCAATTTCAGTTTTTTTTGCATCATATTCAAGACGTCTTGCAATTTCTGGAAGTCAGCTCCTGTCAGTTTCACTTGACTCTTGGCCAATTTGAGCCTTCGCATGTGAAAAAGAATCACACCAACTCTTTCCACTCTGCTGCCACACCATACTGACCCATTGTAAATGGAGTCATTCAAAGTGGGTTGGCCCATCAGCAGGCTCATCATAGCTGACCTGAGGCATTGGATGTGCTCATAATCTCCAAGGTTTTGGATCAAGCTGGAATGCTCTGTCAAAACTGTGAGCAGCAGGCCCACATCTACTTCGGGTTTTTTGTGTGCTTGCTACCACCTTTGGTCATTTCCTTTTGTCAAGGAAATGACCCAAGAAACTGTACTGGAGCCAAAACAACACCAGCATGAAATCAATAGAAAAATAAATTAGGAAATCAATAGAAAACCATGCATTTGGGACATCAAAAATTCAACAAAAAAATCAAAACTTGAAATTTCCAAAAATATTGATTTTTTCAATAGAAACGATGAAAATCAATATCAATATAGAAATGATGCCTTTTATTGATTAGAATCAATAGCCGATGCCGGTTCAAATTCATTGGAGAAGATCACCCCATACGGAGGGAACATGAAAAGTGGATATTGCTTGCTTCTACTCCGTTTTGGGAGTCCTCGCTGCATATGGCNGAACATGAAAAGTGGATATTGCTTGCTTCTACTCCGTTTTGGGAGTCCTCGCTGCATATGGCTATCCTGAAAGGATATGAGCACTTACTCAGCAAGAAGCAGGGGAGGTTGCATAAAGTGCACCCTAATACAATTGACGGAATTCTCACAGCGAANTATGGCTATCCTGAAAGGATATGAGCACTTACTCAGCAAGAAGCAGGGGAGGTTGCATAAAGTGCACCCTAATACAATTGACGGAATTCTCACAGCGAAATTCGTCCAACAAGAAGCACCACTCAGACTCCCCTCTACCGACTTCAATGTGCACTTCCCTATGTGCTTACTACCTGAAGTTCACGAGCAAATCAATGCTTTGTTCCCTGATGAGCGTAAGGAAGAACAGAAGACCATAGACAATCCTTCCTTCGGCGAAAAAAGTAAGATGCTGGTTTTATACAGCGCCAGGGGGCGGCAACCCCCAATGCAGGAGCTGATGGATATCCTACNCCATAGACAATCCTTCCTTCGGCGAAAAAAGTAAGATGCTGGTTTTATACAGCGCCAGGGGGCGGCAACCCCCAATGCAGGAGCTGATGGATATCCTACCGCAGCCCAGTGAACTTGCGCGAAAATTGTATACAGGAGGATGGCTATCCCCAAACGTTGCCAACAACATGGCCAGACCTGTAACAGCCGCAAGTGTGAAGTTGGAAGTTAGATTACCTCACATTAATGAGCAAGGCAATTCAGAAGAAGTGCGCCCCTTCTGGCTAGCCAGTGACCCGACAACCATGATTCACAACGCATTCGATAATCATGACTACAGGGGAAACAATTTCCCCACCTCCCAAATAGAGCCTGAAATCTACCGTGTACTCAAAGAATTCGGAAGCACCAAGTATTTCAGCGACAGATCCAACCATCTCTTCTCTTTAGATTTTAAGAGGTGTAGCGCTTCAAGAGAGGAACTGGAAGAGTATCTGANAGCCTAATGAGTGGCAACGAGAGTTCTGGGAACAATTCCCTAGGTACTGGCTAGCAGAAGATATCCCGAATCCATTCACATCACAGGCAATAAAGAACTATGCCAGAAGAGAACTAGCTGAGAGAAGTGCGACTGACATACGGACTAGCTCAGCTCACGGAACTGGGAGGAGAACTGCGCGAACCTCTAGGGGAAGAGCAGATGCCAGATCCAGAACTCCGAAAGGAAGAGGAAAGAGTCAATAGTCTCAACAGCCCTCCATAATATGCATACAAAGGCACCCAGAATACCTGGATGCCAAGAAGGGCTGCAAGTAGTGTACAGTAGCAGACAAGAGTGTGCAGGCTGACCTGAAAAAGAGCGTGTCCTACTGGCAAACAACTCAGAGTGCTGCGATCATGAAGGCCGCAGAATTGATGCAAGCCGAGAAGGTGACCCCTGACGCGCATCGTCTCTTTCGGCTCGGAGCTGTATCTTTCCATTTTTGCTACTCTTGACACTCAACCTCATCTCAGACGATCCTCTCCTTTCCTCCTCAATCTTAATTGTTTGCCCTGTGCCCTGCCCCCCCTGTCTACTGCTCCTATTCTTACCTGCCTACCTCGCTTCCTTTTTTCCTGGCTTTGTCTGTTTTTGTTTTGTTGTGGTTTGTTGGGTTGTTTTTGCTTCTGAGTTAGAGAAACTCCGGAGCCGGTTAGTTTGTGCCAAAGTGCACGTAGGTAGCCATGGAACGAGACCATTAACACGAGCCACATTCAACCCGATCAGACAAAACGAAACTGAACATCCTCTTTGACCCTGGTCAGATAAGAGTTTGGCGGACTCTAACCCCTCTGCTCGGAGGCAGGGCGGTTTTCGAGGCGACTATTTCAGAAACAATAATAAGCACTCCTTGCAAAGTAAATGCGAGCAAGGAGAAAGATCACTCGGCCAGGGTGTGCCAGGCAGGTACTGCCAACTTCAAAGGCACAGCTATAGTGGAGCCCCCAAAACTTGCCTACAATCAGTTCTCGAGGCCACACCATAGCACTGCTGAGTGCGGCGCAATAAAAACATTCGAAGAAGTCCAAAGAGATGCAAAGTAGATGTCAAAACAAATGCTGAATACAAGTAGGTTGCCTCTCCGCTCGGAGGCGGGGTGGCTTACATCAAGTGAAGAAGCATCTATCTCCGAATGGCGGGAATGGCAGTCTANAGGTTGCCTCTCCGCTCGGAGGCGGGGTGGCTTACATCAAGTGAAGAAGCATCTATCTCCGAATGGCGGGAATGGCAGTCTAAACAGCACCATCCAAAAGTCGAGGACATTTCACTGAGGTGCGCAGTGAGAATGAAGCCATTGTACTTGTTGCTCGGAGGTTGCAAGTCTCGGCTAATCCCCATGACACGAAATACCGAAACAGTTGTAGAAGTACCCAAGTACCCAGGAGAAGTTCATTGGAAAGTCCGACCAATGAATAAGCTATTAGAATTGAGAGTAAGGAATTGGGGATGGATAGATACAAGGTACGAGAAATTCACTGATGTTAACAAAAGAAAAGGAATTGTGGAAGCGTGGACAATTGCCCTAGACTGGCAACAGAACCCGTGGTATAGCGAATTTGCTGATACTATTGGGCCTCCTAAATAGCCAAAAGTAAGGGTGAGGAGATCATCTTGCGCTGATCCAGCTCGGTGAGTGGATCCTCCCCTTACTGGGCTATGTTAGTTGCCTATAGTGCGATCCTTGGGTATCTCGCTATACCACAGCGCACACACCCCCCCCCCTGGGGGGGGGGGTGGTCAATATCACGCAAAGAAAATGAGTCCAAGATGCAAAGGGACTCTGTCTTCAATACTAAGCTTTTGGTGGATTTTGGAACAAGAGTCGTTCAGCTGTGAGCTTCCTCTTACAATTTTCAAATGACATTACTGCCTTGGCGACATGAGGACCGGGTGTACTGNNAGTACGGTTTGCCTGAAGATGAGAACGGTACAAAATCTTCTGCCACTTCTCCCCGTTGGGTGCGGGGGACGAAGTTTGGCACCTTGGCTACCGTTTATCTGGATTGGTGTGCGCACTTTTTGGTGGCATGTGCATCTATTTTGATTGCTCTGTCGATCGGATGGTGTCAACTTGAGCTTGCGGATCACTTTGTCTCATATTGACTCCATTGACTCAGGGTACTTTGAATTTCTGGTGCTACGGGTGGCCATCGGCATTACTTCCTTGCAGACCTGTACTGAGAGCCGGGCGTTAGGTTATTTCAATTTTGGTTTCTTTAATGTTTCCCTCTACTGACAAGTGACACAGGCCTTGTGCCAGCGTGCGCTTATTCCGAGCAAAAAGAATCAATAGCCGATGCTCAGGGTTCATGCCATGATGCCACCGCCCTTCAACAACAGAAAAGAGGGTGTCACTTTGGCGCTTTTGCATGGCATGGATGATTTGGCAGATGTTGTGCTCCTTGCATAGCGTTTGGGGTCCGCTAAACGTTTTTCGCACCGATACACCGATACACCGACTGCCGTGCACGCACCGATACACCGATACACCGACACACCGAATGCCGATCATTTACGGTTTGTTTAGGGTTGGTTTAGGGTTTGTTTGGGGTTGGTCTAGGGTTTATTTAGGGTTGGTTATATAAGGCACCATAAGCACAGCGATCGGCGTAATTGCGTATCGATCGGCGTAACGGTGTATCGGCGTAAACACAGCGATCGGCGTATCGGCGTATCGGCGTAGACACAGCGATCGGCGTATCGGCGTATTTAGGGTTACAGACCCCAATCCCGAACACCCTGGCTCCTTGATATCTATTTTTTGAGAGAGACTAACTTGCTGGTGAATGGCCCGACTTTTGATCTGCCAAACGCAGAATTGAATTGACAAGTTCCGTTCTAGTAGACCTGTATGCAACAATATGCAACGCTAAAAACCTGCCGTCAACAGACTCTTTTCTTGAAGTGCGGTGGTCAAGCGTGTTTGTGGTTTGATTGCCGCTCAAACAAAAGCGGTTGATGCGCCAAAATGTTGGGGCTCAAACGTCTTCGTGTGGTGTGGTGATTCTCCTCTGTCACAACACGAATTCACAAGAATGATGCAATTTGTGCAATTGGACAGCTGGTCATGGGTCATAACCCATGGAATCCCATGGTTTTCACACCAACCTAACTGGCAATGGTATTGACCCAGGGTCATATTGTGCATTTTGGTTCATCTTACACAACACTGTAAGTATGCAACAATAACGGCATCATTCCAACAGGACGCAATGAGTTTCAGGCATACCCTTCTCCTGCCCGCAAAACGACCCTTAAATTGAGATCCAAACTCAGAAACACAGCGTGATTCGGCAGTTGTTGTGCCCCTTGGTATGTAATTGGTTGGAGATTCTCACAAGTTGTTGGTGAATGGCCCTGCTCTGCAGCCTCGTTTCAGCAGCTTCAGTTGATGCAACTCTGCCTAGCCGGGCTCGAGAGGCAAACCAAGCAGAATTGAACACATTTTTTCATTCAAATCCAGTGCGGTGTTTCAACCAAGACATGTGGGTTTAATGTTGTTGAACTTGGCATTCACCGTTTTTGAACTGGATTCAGCATGATTCAACCATGGAACACACGAAATTTACCAGAACAAATCCGAAATGAAACCAACTGAAATGAGGATCTAACCGCAAATCACAATTGGCTATTGGATATGCTTCATTGTTTCAACCCTAACATTTTGGCCATCGGCCACTTATTTTGGGGCACAATCAATCAAACCAAAAGCACGTTTGACCTCCTGTAACACTGTACTTCACAAAGACATCTTGTTGGCGGCAATTTTTCGCGTTGCATTCATGCTTGCAAGAACGGGTAATTTTCTGGGTATACGCCATTTTCAGACACACTTGAAACTCATTGCCATGACACAAGAGCTCTGGCAGCAGCTGCACACTGCGGAAAGTGACCAGAAATTGGAAGCAGCGCGCGACTTGTGGGGAAGCACAGCGAATGGAACTGGAGGACCAAACATCATTGGGGGGAAGGGCCAAAATTTAAGCCCTATGGGACCACAGATTCTAGTATACGTTTAGGATTAACCATCTGATTACAGGGGCACCCAATTTTGACCCATACCCAAATTGAAGGAAACTCGATTGGAGGATGAATTCAATTCTTTTTTGCATCGCTTCAGTCAGCGGCTCCCAGACAAATTGACCGAGGGATTCGGGCCAAACAACACCGACAAAATTTACTTTTTTCTGCTCCCCAACCTTCATTTGTTCTTCTTGCAATTTTTTTTGGATCTAAAAAAAACACAAGTATTGGTTCCATCGGTTTGGTGATACAGTTGGTTTTCCATTCTTGGGAAGTTCCGGGATAGTTTCAACATTTCATGGTCAAAACCCAGGTTTCCAGTACATTTTTCCTTAAGTCAACTCCCAGTTTTCCTGGCTCCCGGCATCTCCAAAGGCTTGCTGTAGCGCCTCAGCATCAGATCTGCTGGCTTTTTGAATGGCTGGCGGGTGCGGTGTTGAACAAGAAAAATGCTGCTGTACCCAAAGAAGGCGGCTGCCTTCTTAATTGGTGATTTTCTATATCGATGGGAGTCAAACCCATGGAATCCTCTGGTTTTCACACCAACAGAGCTGGTCAAGAGATGTTCATCTCCCCAAAATGGTGTTATACGTATTGACCCATGGCCATTTTTTTGGATTCCATGGTAGTCCTGGGGTAGGTGCCTGTTTGTGGACACTTGCAAGTTGGGTCGAGTTTTATGTCCAGAGTTTTTTTCGGGTGAATGAACTTCATGTTGGGGGCCCCAATGGAGTATTGGCAATTTGGCTCACCACCACTTAGAATCGCATTTGACTTGACTGGCTAAGTGGAGCAAAGTCTCACTTCCAAGTGCCATTTGGCTCACTGGGGTTCACTGACCAGTGTCTCACAAAAGTTGCAAATGAATTCCAACATGCAGGTGTCGCACGCTGCATTTATCAATCTGACAGAAAACCATGGATCGGTTGTTGTCATGTTCAAGGAGAAAGAAGGACCCCATCTATCAATATTTATCATCCGATCTTATAGAGTTTCTCTTTGTTTGTCTGGATTCGGATGTTTTGCAATTGTAGCCTCCGTCCCAGTTAAATCTGAGCGAGTATCAACCCACGTGCAAGTAGAATTGGCCGCATTTAGAAGTTCCTTTTGTTCGCCAATCCCTCCATGTTTTGCTATGCAAAGAACCTGTGAATATGGGTCCCCGCTCCCCGCATGGAAAAGGATGGCAACTTGCTGTCTTCCGGCAGTAATGTCGCCGTTTCTCGCAGGTTTACAGCTGCTTTGCAACGTTTTGGATGCCCTTCCTGAGAGCTATCCGCTCCATTCTCACGCCCGGGTGGCCCAGATAGACTTAGCCCTGGACTTTTCACTCAACCTGGGAACAAATCCTATGGGATTTTGAGGATTTCTCCGCAGCATGGCAGCCCTTGTCAGCGCAACGTTGATGGTGCCAGAGCTTTTGCCCCTGGGATTCCTCCGAGATTCGATGGCCACCGTCATCGTGAGGTGTCCTGGCTTCTAGCCATGCCTCTACGAGAGCCATCTGTGGCTCCTGCGCTCTTGGAGTCTTGGGCGAAGGGACGGATACTGAGTTTCAACTCCACCAATCTGAGGGTTTCAGGCCGGTTAGGTTTTAAACTGGGGGATGCTCCAAAAGGGATCAAACTGGCAATTGTTCATTGGGAAAATCATGATCCACTGTGGGGATTTTGGGATTCCCAATCTTGAGACAAGCCCATGTATCGGAAATCAATGCCACATATTTTGTACTCAATCAACTACAATTTTGGCGAGGTTTTTTTGGCCTTGTCTTGGGTTCCGCAGCTTGGTTGAAGTGATCTTCCCAAGGGTTTCCTCCAGATTTGCTCAGGAGAGGTTGCTGAAACGTCCACTCTTGGCCTTTCACCCCAGTGTGGAACAGGCGTGGCGAGCCACCACCAAAATGAGTCATTTCCAGCCAAGAATCCCATAATTTGGGTCCCCAAAATGGTTGCAGCAGCCAGGCCATGGCGATTTTCCAGAAGATGAGTTTTTCGGAGCCGGGGCCCTGGCTATGGCGGCACCACTTGACACATTTGGCACTGCGGCTGCCGTCTTAGGCCTTGAAGTTTGAGGGTTTTGTGGACCTAAGTCTTTTCCTGGGGAGTTAGGGATAGTTCCGATTGCCTGGGCTACTGGTTACGCAAGATCTCATTGCAGGGAGCCCAGATGATGTGCGTCGAAATGGGCCCATACCCAGGCATGTGGTGAACCCAATAAGAACCGTGCCGATTTTTAAAGATTTATAGCCCGTCCCAAATGGTCGAACTAGGTATGGAGGTATGCGTTCTTATTCATTTTCTCACCCACAGGCACAATAATTCAGATCATTAACATGTGATATTTCCAGGTAAATACCTGAATTTTGATTACCCTTTTCTTTCCCCTTTAACCTGGGATTTTTTGATTCCCAGTGTCTGCATCGCCAGGTGCGCCGTCCGCCTGCTGTTGCGGGCCCTTGAGTCCGCCGCCCCCAAGAAGGCGTTAGCAAAGATGGGTTGTCAGCAGCAGCGTTGGGCTGCAAACGGCATCTTTGGGCATAAAAAAAGGGGATTCGACCAGCAAGAAAAGAGGTTGAACCAACAACAACGGTCTTTTTGCCAGTAAACAATTGTAATTTCAGCATCGAACGTGGGGATGTCTAGCATAAAACAATGAGGATGTTTAAGCAAGAACATGAATTCAGAGTGAAAGATGGGGATGTTGCCATCAATCTGTAGAAACTGGGAATGATTGCGCATCAAACCTAGGGGATATTTCACCATCAACAGTTGGTTTTGGGGGATGGCTCAAGGCCTATGAGCACCTTTTTGAAGTCGGGCATCCATAGAAGCGATCTTGACGCAACCAGGGTAGCAGTGTTCACCCACTTGCAGCTGGGCTTGGTGGTAAACCCCACGTTTTTTTTGAGGAGATTTACCTTGGAAAAAACCAGAGCTGACTGGGCGGGAACTGAACTTCTGATGGGGATCTCACCAACAAGAATTGGAACATCAAATTCACAGAACCAGTGATGGGAAGCTCCAAATCCAACCAATTCATAGTTCTTTTCCTCACCAGGCGTTTCGCGCGGTGCTGGATGCACTTCCAGTCTTCGCAGGAGCCGAAGTGAAGCAGCCTTCGTAGATGTTCGCGGGTGATGACGGGGCTCGAAAGGTTTCCTGGGTCGGGTTGAAATGACTCCACTGGATGATGAAAAGGATGTCTACCCTCTGGTAATCAGACATGGCAATGGAGAATCCACCATTTGGTTCCATGATTGTGCCAGCTATAACTATAACTATAACCTTCCATTTATAAGGATTTCCAGCGATTTTTTTTTCTTTGAAGATCTCAAAGTTGTTGGGCTGCAGTCGCTGCTATTTGAGAAAACTTCAGCGATCTTCGAGAGGATCTGGGGAGGACAACAAGAATGGCAGTCAAAACGAGGAGGTGCCAGAAATGTTTGACAGATGAACACATGTGTGATCCAAAAGTGTGAACATTTTCACAGTCTATTCTATTCCATGCTCCATGCCATTTTGTGTCTTAGTGGTTTGTCTTTTTTCCAACTTTCGGAATGATGGAGACATTTTGCGTGGCAGCTTGGTAGTCAAGCCCACCAACCAGGCGATTGATCCATGTAAAGCAACTATAAAACGAGATATGCCAAAAGACGACTATGGAATATTTCCAGAATTGGTTTCATTCAACATTTCCACATTTTTTCGCTGGTAAAACCAGGTGGTTTACTGCAATTGTTCATGTCAGTGGGCTGGGCACAATGCTAATTTTTGTTGATGGTCCATCGATGGATTTGAGGGAAAATCTACAGGAAAGTAGGGTTTCTACCCCAAAATCACAGTTTTCGCCTGTAGACCCTTGAAATCAATTGAGATGATTTTAGATCAACTCCACATGATTTGATCAACTTCCTGTAGATTTTTCTCCCAACATATTTTTTTACATCACCTCCCCGTGATTTCTTCGTCACAGCAGGTGCTGGTGGCGTTGGTCGCGTTGCTGGTGCAGCCCCAGCAGCTGCCAGGCTTTGAGGTGTTGGCAAACAACTGGGAGGCGAGATCCCAACCGATGGGGAGATGAACTATCTATCTATGCATCTATCTATTTATCTATCCATGATATGTATATTATGTATATATATATACATATCTATCTATCTATCAATCTATCCATTTATGTATCGATCAACCCATCTATCTATGCAGATACATGATTTTATATTCAAAATTGAACCAAAATCGCAGCCTTAAGGCACAAAGCTGAGGGCTAAGGTGGCCGGGGCGGCCAATAGACTGTGGACAGTCTTCCTTGCAGCAATAGCGGAAAAGGGACTGCGTGAGGCGACGCAGCTTGGTGGGCTCCGGAGGGCCTTGTGATTGATCTTGGATTTGGAGGGCTGCCAGTGTGTAGATTGCACACTGGTAGCGGAGCTGTGTTCAGCCAGCTCGCTACATCATAGGTGTCTGGAAGCTGTAGATCCAGGGAAACTATGTCAGGTTCAGAAAATCCCACAGGTGGCCCTTCCACCTCGACCTCAGGGACGACTTCTGGTGGCCTTTCTCATTTGCCTTGGACACAGATCCCCGTGTTTCGACCAGGGGAGACAGACATCCATGAATATTCAAGAAAGCTGGAGTTCATTGCTGGCCTTTGGCCTTCTGAACATCTTTCGCTTTTGGCTCCTCGAGCCGCTATGATGTGCGAAGGGAGTGCCTTTCAGCGTGTGATGCGAGTAGAACCTTCCAAGCTGAAAACCAATTCAACAGAAGGAGTGAAAGCATTAGTCACCGCTCTTGGGGGCATTTGGGGCAAGACTGATCTGGAAGATAGGTTTGAACGATTCGAACGTGCAGTGTTCACCACAGTGCAGCGAGGTGACGAGACACACGAGTCGTACTTGGCTCGCCACGACCATCACTTCGAAGCCTTGCTCAGTTCCCAAGTCACCATGGAGCAACTACGTGCATATGTTCTTTTGAGGAATTCTGGATTAGCCACTGAAGATAAGAAGAAGTTGATTGTAGATTCATCTGGAAAATTAGACTATGACACAGTAGTGAAAGCTCTGAAGCTACTCGGTTCGAAGTTTTTCCAAGAAGTCCATGCAGGGACAAAGAGCTCGACTAGGAGTCGAACTTATGACATCAACACGGTCACCGAGGAGGAGGCCAATCTTGTAACTGGTGTCCACCCTGGTGTGGAGGAATCGGTATTTATTGGGGAGACTGACGAGAGCTTCATTGATGCAATGCTTGAGGATGGTGATCCTGACGCACTCATTTGTCATCAGTTTGAAGAGGCCATTCTAGATGTACTTCAGAATGACACAGAGACCGCCTCTTGTTATCTGACTTACGTTGAAGCTAGAAAACGCCTGACTGATCGCAATCGAAACAGAGGTTTCTGGGCTCCTGGAGCCTCTCAGAACAATGCCAAGGGCTACAAAGGCCGCGGCAAAGGCAAGTTCCAGAACCAAAACCGGTACCGCAAGCCACTAGCGGCCCGGATTTTGGAGTCCGAGTGCCGGAGATGCGGCCAAAAAGGCCATTGGAAAGCTGAGTGTCCCTTGAGAAGTGCCTCGGGAAACTCACAAGCCAGTGGTCAGACCAAGGAGCATGCCACCATGACCGTGACGCCTTCCGATATGCCCTGCAATGACATGATCCCCATGGATGAAGTCGAAGTTTCTGTGCATGATTTTGGTGTTTTTGATGTTTTGGTTCATCATTGTTTTGTAACTGATAGTTATGATAACAAGAAACAACACCATGCCATTTCCCATCGACTCCGTCGTTTGTCCCAGAGGTTGAGCCCTTTGATCAAACAACGACTGAAACCCGCCAATAGCCCTCAGCCTGTGCCGAAGTCTGTCGAAACTGACAGCATTGCCGAGACTCAGCCTGCAGTAGCCTGCTTTGCCAGTCATGGATCTTATGGAATTGTAGATCTAGGTGCAAGCCAATCTGTCATAGGCCAACGGCAATTGTCACAGGTGTTGGAGTCTTTTGACCCTGAGATCCGAAAGTGCATCCGCGAGATCCGTTGCGACACCATGTTTCGGTTCGGTAATAGCAGTACTGTGCATTGCAGCAAAGCCATGTTGATCCCATTAGGCCAGTGGTATGTCAAATTGTGCATTGTCCCTTCGGAAACGCCATTTCTGCTGTCTAACAACATGTTTAGAACTCTTGGTGCACAGATTGATACTGCTTCGGATCGAATCTTCTTGGCCAAGTTGAACCTCAGCATGGATCTTGTGTTGTCCGAGAAAAAGCTGTACCTGTTGGATTTTGGGCAGTTGGTGAATCGTGCATCTCAGAAAGATTCCAACCATGTTGAAACACATCCCAGTGCTGAGAACATCATGATGACCGAAAGCCAGCATGACACACATGTGAAATTTCATGCAAAGATCGGTATTAATGAATCGGATGAGCATGTTCCACAGTGTCAGGTGCCGAGGTTCACAGGTTCACAGGTTCGACTCAAGAGTGAAGTTGATGAGAAAGCATGTGTCTCTGAGCATCCGGGCACAAATCCAGCCGCACCACCGTCTCCCAATTCGTTCGATCCTGTGAGTTCTTTGTCCAATGTCCTCGTCGACCAGCGACACCAAGACCAAGGAGAATCTGGCGGAACGTTTCCGCAAAGTCATGGACCAAGCTCAGCAGAGCGAGGAGCCAGATTTCACAAAGATGACGATGGAAGAGCTGGGACAGAGTGTGATCACGTTTGGGGAGGCCAAGAAGGGGCAGACATTCGAGAAAGTTCTTCAAGGAGATCAGAGTTATGTGGCCTGGTTCACAGCCAAGTTCGCCCACAGTCAGAAATACCAGCATCGACGATTCCTGTTTTACATCCAGAAGTTTGTGGATCAAGCCGAAGCAGTGCAGAGCTCTACACAGCCCAAGAGCCGTGCGAAGCCAAAGGGCCCAACACAGCTGAAAGTGCATCTGCCGGAGGCCGAAGAGATTCCCGACTTCTCGGACGAGGAGACCTCGATGTGGGACATCATAGAAGGCCAGCGTCAACAGATCAACCAGATGGAGAACAATCAAAGCCAGAGGATCACCAACCTCGAGGTGGCGCTGGGCCAGATTGTCGGCCAACTTCGCGAACTGACTTGCCATCTGAAGGGAGCCGAGCCGCAGTAGATCTCTCTGACAGCCAGTCCGATCCCATTTCCAAAGATGTATGCCAGCCGTCAGCTGAAGTGAACTTGATCAATGATATCCATTTGTCTGACTGTATTGATGTTGAGTTTTTCCAAGACTGTTTGCTGACCGATTGTATGCCTGATAATCCTATGTTATTAGAAATGTGGTCTTATTGGAAACAGCGATTCAATTTTTCTGATGCCACTTCAGTTCGTCGTCACTTTGCTCAACCTGGTATTGATTTACTTGAAGTTTATTGCTCACAAGACAGTCAGCTGACTAAGCAGGCCTGGGAACAAGGACTTTCAGTGGCTCGTTTCAGCTTGAAGAACGGAGACCTCAGCACACTTTCTGGCCGTCATGTTTTGTATGAAACGTTGTGGCAACTCAGACCTCGTCATTTGTGGTTGGCCCCAAAGTGTAAGCCATGGTGTAGCTGGAGTCGATTGAATTCTGCTAAGTCTGAACGCTTGGCCCATCAAATCCAACAAGAACGCCAAGGTGAGAGCGTTCACCTTCTTTTGTGCGATGCGTTGATTCACTTGCAGCTGTGGCGGCAGGATGATTGCCACTGTCATCTGGAACAACCCCAAGGTTCTGAACTAGTGCATCAACGAGAGATGTTCATGGCCCAAAGATATACTCTGAAAGCCATTTGTGACATGTGTACTGCTGGAAAACTTCACCATCCCGAGACCCATTCGTTTCTCCGAAAGAGAACGCAAGTTCTTACAACTTCAAGCATCATGTTCCATGCCCTGGAAAAATTGCAATGTAGTGGCATTCATGATCATGAAGCAATCCAAGGAAGTTGTAAACCACCTGGACATCAGCGTATGCCTTTGACTCAATACACCGAACTGTATACTGCTACCTTTGGCCGCAAAGTGAGTCGTGTCATCCTGTGCAGCATTCAAGCCCGGGAGAAGCAATGTGTTCCGTTTCTGAGCGAAGACTCAGATGTTTTGCATGCCATCATCTGCGCCAGCCGGAACGAAGAGAGCCGGCCTGAATCCGAAGTCAAACGTCGACGACTTGGAATGAAGTCCCATCCAGAAGCCATTTTTGCACCACCTGTTGCACAGCATACTGTAGAAGATGTTGTGAAGTTCATCGAAGGCCAGACTCCCCGAGTAGGTAAACAGGTGTTTCAAACTGGACCTGTTGTGGATCGTATTCAGGCCATGTTTCCTGACATGCATGTCAAAGTGGTTGAAGCATGCAGGGGTGTGGATCGCAAGAGAGAACTTCCCATTCCAGCTCCACCACATATGATTCCGTATCGCAAGACTCTGGGTAGGAAACGTCAAGATCAAACTGTGTATTGTGATGATGATTGGGAGAAATGGGACAAACTCTCTAAAAGACAAATTCGGAGAGCAGGTATTCCATCGAAAATTGCTATCACAGTTTTTGCTGATCGCAAGAATGTTGGTGGTGCTTCTCTTTCAACACACCAAGGTCAAGAAGTCACCGGACCTTCTGCAACTCATGATAAGCCTCCACTGATCAGTACAGTACCTACTAAGCGTGTTCGTTTCAATGAAACTTCTGAGAATCTGCCATCAGAATCAGTGGATAAATCACCTGCTGATACCATAGAGTTTCAAGAGAATGCACCCATGCCTGATGAAGGGACATGTCCCAAGTTTCGACTGGATCAGCAGTCAATTCCGACTCATGGTCCTATGTTCCGAGCGCTCCCATCCGCAATGCAGCAAATGGTTGCCAAAGTTCACAAGAACCTGGGCCACCCTGATGTCCGACAGCTCCAGCATGCGTTACAGAGGAACGGATGGTCAGATCTGGTCATCAAAGCTGTGCAAGATTTCCATTGTGATGTTTGTTTCGAGAAATCCCTTCCCAAAGCCCCTAGGCCTGCACATATTCATGCACCTCGTGAATTTAATGACCTAGTTGTCTTTGATGGGGCGGATTGGTCTGACGGCCAAGGAAGCAAATACACGTTTGTTCATTTTCTTGACACTGCTACCAACTTTCAGTTGGCCGTTCCCTTCTATCGCCAATCCACCGAAGAGATCATGGAATGTTTTCGCAACACCTGGATTCGCTGTGCGGGACCACCGAAAGAAGTCATGTTTGATAGTCAAACGGGTTTCAATAGTGATCTGTTTGCAAGATTCCTTCAAGAACAAAGCATTCGAAGTCATGTGATCCCCACTGGAGCACATTGGCAAATGGGCCGTAGTGAACGACATGGTAGTACTTTGTTGCGCATGCTTGACAAGTACCATGCTGACCAGCCAATTTCCAGTTTGCAAGACTTCGAGAATGCCCTGCAGTTGCTTTGTAATGCCAAGAACAGCCTTTCACGTCATGCCGGATTCACTCCTGAAATATTGGTACTTGGGAAGAGTCAACATGTCCCCGGTAGTAATCTGGACGACAGCGATAGTGCTGGTTTCTTAGGAATCGATGATCAAACTCCTGAAGGTATCAGATTTGCTCAACAGCTGGCTCGACGTGAAGCCGCACGTGTGGCATTCATCAAAGCTGATCACTGCCAAGCTCTGCGGAAAGCCATGCATGCTCGCTCTAGACCAGATCGGATGCAGTTCATGGTAGGTGATCATGTCATGTACTGGAGACAAGGTAAGGGTGCTGAACCTGGGTCCTGGCATGGGCCGGCCCGGATCATCATGCTCGAGAAACCAAACACCATTTGGATTAGTCACTTGACCCGTCTTTACAGGTGTGCTCCAGAACATGTCCGATCTGTTTCATCTCGCGAGATGACCCAAAGTCTCGAGCCAGGCGATGAAGTTCCTGATATGACTACAGGAGTCATTCAATTCAGGCATTTGCAAGGGATTCCTCCAATTGCCCGAGCTGAAGCTCCAGTGCCACGAGTAGATACCGTGGTGCCCAGTAGCAGTGCTGCCGCAGTTCCTGAGCCTTCCAGTGTCCCCAGTCGGTCACCATCTGAAATCCAACCTGATGCAGAACCTGATTCCATTTCTCAATATAATCCGACACCTCACCATGATACCCATAATCCGTCCCTCAATAATGATAACCCTATGACCAATAGCCTGAACTTCATTCCACCTCCAATAGCACCCGCAGTCAACACACCGGTTCCTGCAGATGATGATGATGGTTTGTTTGTGGCCGCAGAAAGTGACCGATGGGAAGTTTGTGGAAATCAGTTGATCCGCCATCACCGGCGACTGCGATTGAATCGTTTCTTTCCCACTGACTGTTCTGATATTCCAGTTGATTTGAACATCATCGAAAGCCATCGAACCACTGAGGGACAATATCGAGACGGTTCCAAGTTGTGTCAGAACGATGTGTGGAGAGAAAACCCTGCAGCTCACTGTTCGCAGCCCGATGCCTGGATTGGTCGAACAATCTTTCAGTTGAAGAGCGAAAGACCCGAAGTTGTCAACACAGTCACTCAACATGAACATGTGTGTCACGTCACCTCTTTTGAAGTTTTACTTACAACAGAAGATTTACAACAATGTTTCAACAAGAACTACAAGCAACAAGAAGCATTCCTCGCATCAACTGCAAAGAAGCAAAGGTCTGAAGTCAAGATGCATCAACTGACAAAGGAAGAGCAGGAGATGTTCCGTAAAGCTAAGCTGAAAGAAGTTGAGTCTTGGCTCTCAACAGACACTGTTCGCAAAATCACCAGGAGCGCCATCCCAGAAGCCCAGTTGCTTCGCACAAGGTGGGTATTAACATGGAAAAGCATAGACGCCATTGAGCAGCAAGAGCTTGGAGTAACCAAAAAACCCAAAGCTAGACTTGTCATATTGGGCTTCGAGGACCCCTTTATTGACACTTTGGAGAGGGACAGTCCGACATTGGGGAGAGACAGCCGTATGTTGGCACTACAGGTTATTTCAAGCCACCAGTGGCCAGTGCGTTCATTTGATATCCGCACCGCCTTTTTGCGTGGCTCCCGGCAAGATGGGCGCATCCTGGGCATCGAGCCCCCAGAGGAGATGCGTCAGCTGATGGGTCTTGAAGATCACCATGCCTGTGAGTTACTGAAAGGAGCCTATGGACTCATCAACGCACCTTTGCTATGGTACATGGAATTAAAATCTGCCCTTTTATCTCTGAACTTTGTCATGAGCCCCTTTGATCCCTGCACTTTTGTGTTGCCCAAGCGAAAGTCACAATGTCGACATGGAGATCAACAAGATGATAGTGGCATACATGGCATCTTAGGAGTCCACGTGGACGATGGAGTAGGTGGGGGTGACGAAGTATTCCAGGCAGCCATAGCGAAGTTGGAATCCAGATTTCCGTTCGGAAACAAGCGTCAAGGTTCATTCACTTTCACAGGCATCCAGGTAGACCAACAGTCCAATGGAGACATTCTATTGAGTCAGAAAGAATACATTCAAGACATTCCCAATATCTCAATTCCAAAAGAACGTAGAAGCAATCCCACTTCACCCATCACCAAAGAAGAACTCCAGAGTTTTCGTGGTTGGATAGGAAGCCTGCAATTTGCAGCTACGAATACCAGACCCGATATCTCCAGCAAGTTGAGTCTTTTACAAGCCAAAGTTTCCAACGCAACTGTTGCAGATCTCATCCAAGGGAATCGTATTCTTGAAGAAGCCAAGAAACACAGTTCCACCAATATCCGGATTCAATCCATTCCAGTGGCTGATGTCCATTTCATGTCGTTTTCCGACGCTGCTTTTGCGACCAGGGAGAAGGCCAACTCTCAGAAAGGATGTCTAATTCTTGCTACCACCAAGCAAATTAATGAAGTACAATCAGTGAAAGTCAGTCCAATCACCTGGTATTCGAAGAAGATAGCCCGAGTTGTAGCAAGCACTCTAGCATCTGAAACCTATGCCTTGTCGGGTGCATTGGATTTACTCAGTTGGATTCGTATTCACTGGGCCTGGTTGATCAATCCTTCATTACATTGGCAAAACCCAGAAGAAACTTTAGCATCCTTACCACCAGCCTTCGCGGTAGTTGACTGCAAATCACTATATGATCTCCTGCAAAAGACCTCAGTTCCTCAATGTAGTGAATACAGAACATTGCTGGAAGCATTGGTCATTCGTGACCGACTGCGGGAAGGAGTCGTAGTGAAATGGGTACATTCGGCGGCACAAATGGCCGACGCCTTGACGAAAGATATGGATGCGACAACACTGCGTTCATTTCTGGCCAGAGGACGTTGTATCTTGCACGATGTTGATGAAATTCTCAAACAGCGATCTGACAAGAAACTTCGACAAGAATGGTATCAACGTTCCACAGCCGATGACGTACCCTGCAATCACTGTCACTGCCACAGTTTTGACCAATAAAGATAGAAATCTTATAGTTTTTTAGGAGTGTGATTTCTGCTTCATGAACCAAAATCGCAGCCTTAAGGCACAAAGCTGAGGGCTAAGGTGGCCGGGGCGGCCAATAGACTGTGGACAGTCTTCCTTGCAGCAATAGCGGAAAACGGACTGCGTGAGGCGACGCAGCTTGGTGGGCTCCGGAGGGCCTTGTGATTGATCTTGGACTTGGAGGGCTGCCAGTGTGTAGATTGCACAATATATATATGTATAATTACACATCTATTTATAGAGATAGATGATGTACATTTCATTCTTCATCATGTTCTTTTTGTGTAGTTTTCAATATTTTATGCGTTTTCTCTTTTTCCCTTTTTGTTGTAGTTTTTTTTGATTCCGAGATGGAAGCAGCAACATCTGGCATATTCAGCAGCACAATTTTTTGAGGATTTCAGAATGTTTTTTTTTGAGACTATATAAGTATAGTCAGCAAATGGGTTTGGAAATTTGAACCAAAAATTTTGGCAAAAATCCGCAGCACAAATGGCATCAAGCAACATATTTTTGGCGACATTTCTCAGCCAGTATCAAGGCAATGGGAAAAGTGAATGAACCTACAACTGAGTCTGTTATTGACCAGCAAACACTGGGACTGAGACACTGATATACTAAGAACTGGATGGAGAGAGATCCGCAGTACATGTGTAATATATATATATATATGTATGTAATGTAGTGTCATGTCATGTCATGTCACGTAATGTAATGTAATGTAATGTAATGTAATGTAATGTAATGTATGTATGTATGTATGCGGAAAGCCTGCAATAGGCACAAAAATAAGGTTACATATCAACAACCAACAGCTATGGAAACAACAAAACTCGTCATATACAAGCAACGAAGATGAAAACTTGACCAACACAAAAGTGAGATGTTACATAATAGAATTTTTGTGGGTAAAACAATAATAAACCTAACATTTAGGAATGGTTTATACCACCCATTCATGGTAAAGTTTTCCAAATGCAAACCGGTTTCAATCCAGCCAATGCTCAGAGCTGGCTCAGGCGGGTACGGAGCGAGCCGCCGGCGCGGAAGTCTACCAGGACGCCGGGGAAAAGTGGGCAGCAACTTTCCAATCTGCTTCGTGGGAACCAACATGGAATCCCTATGGAATCCCCATGAAATCTTTATGAAATCAAGAGCTACATCTACATTTTTAGCAGTTGAACTGCACTCAACTGCCATGATAGATTGCTAGAGGGGGAAGTATGGACTATTTAATGCAGGAGGATGTTTCTTCCAAGCAACTCCAGGGGGCACTTCCCCTTACGAGGCTCAACTCTTTTCCTGCTTGACAAAGATGATGGCAGAGGACATCGAGTGGAAAGTGGAGAGCAGTGGATTTGGGTTTCTCAAGCGCAATTGGACTCCTCGAAATCTCGAGAATGCTCAGTTTTTGAAAACATCAATGATTTGGGATCTCTATCTCTGCTTGGACCTTCTCATCACCCTTGTTGGCTGATATCCCCAGTTTCCTTGGACCATGGTCAAGCCGCAAGCCTTGAACCACAAGGAGAAGTCAAGGACAGGCTGCTGCCGCCTCCTGGTGACGTTTTTTGCTGCGCTGGTGAAAGCCTTTGGACGGCACCGTGCCAAGGTGCCTTGAACGGGTGGGAGGCCGGGGGGTTCCTCACTCCTGGGGGATCCCATGCAGTGATCATTCAAGTTTTATTGGTCATTTTTGTACCGGAGAAACCCAATTTTTGCACCCTCTGGTTATTTAACACAGCCATGGAAAATGGCTAATTTTGGATGATGTTCCCATTAAAGCCTCCATTATAGGGGATTTTCCATGGCTATGTTAAATAACCAGATGGTAACTTTCAGGGGAGCCCCATTTTGGAGAAACGCCCACTTGTTGTTATGTTGGCCAGCTTGGCAGTGAATTTTTTTGGGTACTTGATGTCCTTTTTGACCACAAAGGTCAGGTTGCCATTGCACAGATTGTTACGAGTCAGTATATGTTGGGTTTTCTTTTCCTAGCCTCCAAGTTTTGCATTGGTCATGCAAAGGATCAATGGAATGTTTGGGGTCCTGAGTGGCTCTGACTTTCATACACCACCAACTCTGACATATCCATTCAGTACTACTTAGACTGATACCGTTTTCACACACGATGCTCACCGCTCGCCCAGTCTTGAAGTGATCATACACCCATTGTTGCTCAGATGTTGCTTGCGATTTCCATTTTCAGTGTTGAAATCCCAATTTGTCTTGGTTGTCATCCCACACTCCGAATATTGGTTGGTGAAAATTCTCCATTTTCCAGATCACGCCAAGGAACAAGTGCGGCAAGAGCAGCGCGAAAAAAATATGGAAGAGAAGAAATCCCCCACGGCAGTGGAGTTTTTGGTCTTTGTTCAGTTCCTTGGACTCCTTGGAATC
Organism: Symbiodinium sp. clade C Y103; assembly: GCA_003297045.1. Lineage (NCBI taxonomy): Eukaryota > Dinophyceae > Suessiales > Symbiodiniaceae > Cladocopium > Cladocopium sp. clade C. The sequence goes on along the minus strand of BGPT01002168.1, from coordinate 44,249 downwards.
CTGATTAATTGGATTTATACTCGAACCAACCCTTTATGGGGATATTTAGTGGTACATAATGGGAATTAATTTTGGATATCATCAACCATTGGTCGTAATTCGGTAAACACAAGAATTGAACAACTCAACTCGTTTTACCATAGTAGGTAACTCCTTTTACCATATGAGGATTTGACAAACCTTGCAAAATTGGAGTTAATTGCTGGAATTACCACATCATGTGGGGCCTCATATGTACTACCTTTTTCAGGGTCCCCAACAGATATAAAAGTCATGAAAAGTGAATCACCATGATTTTGTTGATTTGGCAAAGCCAATTAGCAGCTGCTGGTGTCAATTTTTGGGTTGCTATTTAGTTTGCTACAGTCTGCAGGCCACACATTGCCCACCCAAATACCTCTGAAGCAACCATGGTAGTGGATGAGGAGACCAAACCTATAAGGAACGTAGCCACATAGATGAAATGCCAAAGAAAGGGGTTGCCAATTCAGGCAATTCACCTTTTTTCCATTTTTTTCCATTGGTTAACCATTTTTTTGGGGGGAGGGAGGACCTTGAATAGTCCGAGACTCCCTTTGTGGCAAGCTTTGTGAGAAGATTGCTCCAAATTAGCGAGTTCTTCACAGGATGTACAGTAGTCTGTTCTGTTCATTTGGGTTTGTCTGAAAATAGGGTACCCCAGTCCATCCACTGGTTCATCATCATTTTCCTTCATTCGATAGCCATTAGCGGATATACCTGATATACCCCATTTTCAGATATGTAAACCCTTTTTTTGGGGGATGTGAATTTTCATGGCAAGAGCATAGAACTGGGGATGTGAGCCACCGAAGTGCTGGAGACCAAGCAAAAACGACGAGGTTATAAAGCAACAAACATCATTTGACTTCCCAACTCGCAACAAAAAATCAAAGTGTGAAGTTTGGGGTGAACAACCATAGTAAGTGCCATGTTTCGTACTACTGGCGGTGTTCGAAAATTTGATGTTATGTGATGTCCCTCCAAACTGTTGCCATTTTTCCAATTCATAGTTGCGTAGATGCTGCCCTCTATCCTTCTGTTCCCTCACTTTATGTCTTCCGTTGAGATACGTATCGTGCCAATGCCCTCCCATCCCCAGGGTTTCAGCCTGGCAACATACAAAAAAATGAATTAGATATGATTTTAATCATATATATATAATATGATATATGTATATATATATATATTATATTATATAGAATATATGATATATAATATATAATATATGATATATAATGTATAATATATAATGTATAATATGTAATATATAATATATAATATATAATATATAATATATAATGTATAATATATAATATATAATATATAATATATAATATATAATATATAATATATAATGTATAATATATAATATATAATATATAATATATAATATATAATATATAATATATAATATATAATATATAATATATAATGTATAATATATAATATATAATATATAATATATAATGTATAATATATAATATATAATATATAATATATAATATATGATATATAATGTATAATATATAATATATAATATATAATATATAATATATAATATATAATGTATAATATATAATATATAATATATAACATATATAAGATAATATACATCATATCATATATATATATATTTATAGTTGAATATTGAATATGGAAGATCCTCTGAGTCATTTGCCAAATTTCTGGTCCAGAAGAAGCACCTCCCAGCCCTGGCTGGGCTTCCAGGCTGTGGAACCTCCTAAAGCCTTGGATCAAAGCCGATAACGACGCCGTGGAGAGCCTGCGAGAGCTGTGGCAGATGGTGCGAAGCCGCTCGGCAGCTGTGGATGGCTGAGTTAAGTGAGATACTTCACCAAAATTTGGAGATATCATGGGAATAGCCTCACTAGTTCATGCATTTGATCTTTGGATTTGTCCACAAGTGAGTGATTTTGCCGCTGATTCGATGGCTGTTTTGATGTGGAACATGGATGATCAACGATGATTTTTTTTTTGGTTACCCTATTTCCAGAGGAAGCCAAAGGCATTGTGAGAGCTTGCAGCACTTGCGCTCTTCGAGCCCGGGTTCAAGACCGGTTCTACACTCCTACTTGATCACTCCCTACCCCTACCCACATCTCTATTTGACTTTGACAGGTTTACCTCCGCCAAAGTTACCGTGGAAAGTGAAAGGATGTGGCACCAAAGATGATTTTCATCGTGCAGGATGATAGAGGACATCTTCGCAGTCCAGTTTTTCAGTTCTTGCCTGAACAAAACAAGTTTCTGGGTTCCAAACTGATATACCCTCTGATAATCCAACATGGCAATGGAACATCCCCTATCTAGTTGGATGATTTTCCAATCAAAACCTCCATTCTAGTGTGGGGATTTCGCATGAACACCTTCATTCATGGAGGAATTTCCCATTCAAACTGCAGACCGCCATATTTTACTTCCATAATTTTCCCCTTACCCACTACCAAAAGCCCCCCATTTTTCATGCGAAAAATGCCCCAAGCCGAGGCAACGGCCTTTATCGTCCGCGCGAGGATCAGAAAGGCCTGCAGAGTAAGACGCTGGGCGCCTGCTGCGGCGTCCTGTTGAACCTCGGTTCACCCGTTGCGGGGGTTGGGTCCAGGTGTCGGGGAAACGTGGGGCATTTTTGGTGAATTTGGAGCATCCACTTTTTCTTGGGATTTTGATGACTTCAGGAATTTAACCAAAAATTGGGATCTATTGGAACCATCAAAGATGGGCTTCAAGACCTATACAAAACAAGTATAGTCCAAGACTTAAAAGATATTGGTCGCAAAGCAAACAGCAAACTGCAAACAAATATGAATGTTGAGCCGGAATTTTGCAAAGCTTCAAGTTATTTCTTTTTCCTTTGGAGGGGTGCCATCCACATGTTGCATGAGCAGGATGGGGGGAAGCAACAAGTGGAACAAACCGCCTGCTGCTTCGGGTGGTAGAGCGATTCCTCTCCCAGCTTCGTTCTCTGAATTTGATGAAGCGAGAACTTGGAAACTCCGATAAGACTGATAAGACATGGTCAACCAATTGTTTCCTCTTCCCTTAACTTACCCCAATCAATTGAACAGTGCAACATCGAAATGACCATTCCACCAGAGGAAACGACTGGAGAACTCTGAGCAAAGCACAGCGGAGTGGGCTTGCTTGGAGGAGGGGCAAGTGGTGGGAATGGCGGCATTGGCGCGATTGGCTAAGGCTCAAAATTATTGGCCTTAGTGGCCCCTCAAAATGGGAGCTTTAGTATGGTTTAGGTCCTATGGTACATTCAGTGCTGACTCATCACCAGGTTTCCAGCTACTCAGACTCCGAGTGGGGCACCGTACCTGGAGGATGAAGACCAATTGCTGCTGTTGTGTCCGTATCCATTTCTTTGGTTGTTGTTCTTGTTCTTGTTTTGTTATTCTTGTTGTTGCTGTTGCTGCTGCTGACTTCTGAGAAGTCAGATAGGCAAAACGTATTCCCCACATAGCGATTCCGTTAAAGAATCCATCTAGGGAATTCTTGCAGCGTCTTTTTTTGTGACCCATATAAGTCTGGGCAAACCATATTGAGCCGACAATTCGCAATACATGATGGTAGGCAACTTGAAGGATCCCAAAATGTGTTATTTTCAGCTTGAGAATTTGCCTTCCTCCAACCAACGTTGACTCGGCTTATTTGGTGTTTTTCTATTTTCAGTTCAGGGGATGGTAATTCCCAATTTTCATGAAACACAGAAAAAACATGAGCATTTACTAGATGGGATTCTTCATTAGATGTGACTGTTCATCATCTATCACATTTACATGACCCTATATTTTTCATGGGACGCTTCATCTCCGGCCTGGGAATTCTGAAATATTTGACCAGAGGAGATGCTGCAGCTGGACGTGGCGCCCTTCGAGTCCAGGCCCTGTGAAGTAGGTCGCAAGGGAAAGATGCATCAGTGACGAAACAATCGAAATACATAGACATATAAAGCATATAGATTTTGATTTGAAATAAATCTATCTCTGGTGGTTCTTATTGAAAACGTATGGCTGAAACACAAACATGTGAATATTTTGCATTGGACAGCTACCTCAGGATTGCTGGGGGTACCCGCGTGTTGAGTTGTTTTGCTTAACCTGCCTGGAATATTCCCTCCCTTTCTGGCTGATGAAATTAGTTCCAATGATGCAAAGGTCTGTGTTCAGAACCCATTTCTTCTCTCTTCTTCAATGGAACCCATCACTTTGTCGCTCCTTCGTCTCTTGGAAAGGTATACACATCAGTATTGTATTCATATTTGTTGGTGTTTTTTAGGCTTCCATAGTTTTAATCCCATCATCTCATGTCTTTTTTTCCAGCCAACTTTTCTGTGTCACGGATCTGCATCCCAGGAACTGGATAGATCCTACATAAAAGGGGCTGCCACCATGCATTTGACCATGCATTTGGTATGTGGGGAGATTAATGCATATTATATGTAAACATGGACTTTACATGATTTAAGTTCAGCATCTGGGTATGGGTCAAAACCATGAACATTCATTGCACTGCCACTTGAATGGATGGTTTCTTAAGACATTTTACGGATTGTGGAGCCATGCCCAGCCCCATGTCTTATTGGTCAGATCCACCTTTTTCTTGGGTGAATCAGCATTTTTCATGATTTTTCGTGGCAAAATTCCAATCGGCCCATTACATTTCTACGGTTTCATCATTTTTCCTGGTATTATTCATGATTTTCATGGTCAAATTCCCCTACTTTGTCCAGGCTCCAGCGTTTCTGGTCGCTGCTGGTGGGGCCCCACGGTGCCAGTGCCGGAGCCTCACGGCTGGCGGCCAAGTTGCTGGGGACCTATGCGCAGCTGGCAGTGCCATGGCACCGGGCCCCGGCTTTGTCTGAAAATAACCCCTACATCCTCCAGTGAATCATCATTTTCCCTTATTAGATAGCCATTTTATAGCGATAAAAAAATTGTATAGCCAATTTTCAGACCTAGATGGTTTAGAGAAATATGGTATATGATATAGCAGACACAACCACTTATGGCTGGGACTATTGGATACTCCCAACAGCAGAGACTGTTGGGTGAAAAAAAATCTGGGTCTGGGCACAGCAAACATAGTTATTATAAGATATTATAAGTATCAGAAATCATAACAAATAACTCGAATAGCTTACTGTGGTTGATGATACTAAGAAAAACAAATCACAAACTAATCTGTTGACGGGGTGAAACTGAAGCAACTGATAATTGGGGAGATCATGTGGAAACAATGGGACATACTAGGGATTTGATGGAATATAGCGAGATATGATGAGGTTTTTCAAAGGGATATAGTGGATGAATCCTCGTGTTTGGATGTTTTGTGTGAAAGATTGGGGATTGAACCAGCGAAATCTGGAGGCTTGGTGATCTCGATGTCTGAACTCCCAGGGGCGGAGCTTTGGCTAGTTGTATCCTTCACCACAATCCTAGAAATTCAGTATCATCTAGAATGAATAGTATATGCCATCATTTTGCAGGGCCAAAAGGTATACCCTCTAGTAAACTAACATAGCTATGGAAATCCAAGAGTTTCCTTAGGATTTTGCTCATATTTTCCATATCGTTTTGTATGTTCTCTGGAGGGTAAATCCCAATTCTTGCAGCCAAAACGACCATCCAACTGTTGCCTGAGCCGAGGATCTCTCTTCCTGCCTGGAAACTTTGAATGATGCGGCCAGTTCGCAACAAGGAGGGCCACACGTCAGACGTGCGATGATCCATTGGTGTACGCTCTGGTAAACTAACATAGCCGGTTTCAGAACGGACTGGCCGGCCGGCCGGGCAAGAAATAGCAGGACGTGTTCCCCGCACTGTCTGGGAAAATCCACTATTTGTATGGCAATTTTCAATAGCTACTTTTAATTACCAGAGGGTAACATGGCTGGAAAATCACAAAAAAAAGCAACCCTGGGAAAGTCATCGAAGAAAATGCAAGACACCTATTGTCAGCTGGATTTTCCATTGCCATGTTGGCAGAGGCTATTTCCGAAACTGAGGAAATCAACTTGCTGTTGAGGTGTAAGCGTCACCATGGTTACCCAGCACTGGCCCCCTAATTGGGATAGTCACCTGGTTGGGGACGGGTGATGCCCACAGCTGGTTCTTATCGTTTTGCTAATTTAAGTGCTTGAATCACCATTTAGCCGCGGTAACATGCGGTATCTCTCTATTTTTTCCCGGGTCAGCTCCACTATTTTGAATCCACTCTTGCTGGCGAAATCTTGATTTCTTCGGATCAGGAGCCGGAAGTCCTCTGCTTGCAGCGCCCGAGTTCGTGCAAGGTCTTGAAGCTGCCGCAAGACAGCTGACAGCCATAGGGCAGATCACAGGCAGATGGAGGGATTCAACGAATCATAGAGAGGGTCTTGTCCCAAAAAAGGGATACTGACCTCCAACTTTTTGCGACATCAAAAGGCGAAACTGATGATTTTGTACCATCAAATCTAATGGCACTTTTTTTTTTTTGGAGAGAGCCGAATAGAACTTGGGATACGCCACACGTAAAGTGGGATGTTGCTTTCGAAATTATTAGGGGACCCCGTTTCACTGTTGGCTGCCTAGAATTACACGTTGGATTTCAAGATGGCAGGGTTCAAAAATTGAAGTCCCTTCCATCTGCAGATGGATTGGTCATCTCTTGTCTTCATGAAATCGAACATTGAGTGCCCAATTTTCCGATATCTGCGTGTCTTCAGGTTGTGATTTTGAGGATCCATGCTTCGTTGGTATACCATACCATGATTGGGTTCCAACCATGATTGATGATGCTTATCCCCTTGATACCGGGAAAATGAGACATACCTATGGAAGCCATGGCGAAAAATTGTTTCGACGATTTACCCATGATACAAACGTGGTTACATTTTCCAGTCGGCAAACTGCTAGTCATTACCAGAGGGTATTTCACATTTGACACCTCCATGATATTCCAATATTTGGAGGTTTCCTAAAATAGGGGTATCCCCAAATCATCCATTTATAGATGGATTTTCCATTATAAACCATCCATTTTTGGGTACCCCCAGTTTAGGAAACCCCCATTTGCCCGTGAAAAAACTCCATCTTTAAAACACGCCAGGCACCTGGAAAATGCTTTTGAAGGCTTTGAAGCTGCAGCTTGAGGTGCTTTCGAAATAAAGGGTCAGAGCCGGGAGATATAGGTCAAAACATGTCAAAGACTGGGAAGATCATATGAAATGAAGGAATGTGAATGAACATCCAAAACCTGTGATTCTTCCAAATGAGATCGAGTTTTTGGGGGGAGGGGGTCAATTTGCAAAAGTTTTTTTCCAAATGGGGGAATGAATATCCAATGCAAACCATTTTGATGACAGGGTACCTGGGTACCAGAGTTGTGACCGATTTTCCGTGCTTGGAGATGTTGAGATTCTGATTTTCCTGCTTGAGAATGAACCAAGTTGAGGTGCGAGGGAGGGGATTTCTGCGTCCAAACGCTTGAAGACACCTAAACATTTTCAATTATCGGGATTGAAGATGATCATGATCATGTTGATGATCATCATCAGGATCATTTGTCATAATGTTGTTCAAAAACAGAATATCATTATTGTGAGATTCATGAGCACTGTGTATGTATGCACGGACAATATAGATACTGACAAGAAATGATGAGAACAATTATTTGAACACCGAAAACAACAATAGTAGTGATGATAATGGTACTACCACTGCTGCTGCTACCGCTACTACTACGACTACGAATAACAATGATTTATAATGGTCATCAATAGCAACAATGATGATGATAAGAATGAATAACACCAATCAATACTAACAATGATGATAAAAGGAATGATAATAATGCTGACAACAATCAATATGATGATAATAATGATGCTAATAATCAATAGTCATAATGAGGATAATAATGATGATAACAATGATGATAATAATCAATAGTAATAACGATGATAGTAATAATGATAATAATGAGGATAATATTGATGATAACAATGATGATAATAATGATCACAATGATAATAGTGATAACAACAATAACAATAGCAAGACTCATCAAGGCCGGCGACAGCTGGACCCTGGCTCCGGGCTCGGCTGCACTGCTGCGGCCCGTCCTGGCGGGCTTGACGCCCAACGAACTGTGCCAGGGCTAAATCCGGTTTCACCGTGAAAACTGGGGATTTAACCATTGAAAATGGTGATTTCATGGGGTTTTCATCGGAAGAATATATTTCTATCTCTATATATTTATGGTTTAAGTTGAATTGTTATAGTCATATGGGTGGTTGAAACATTAAACACACACACACAAAATGAATTTTTTGAATATTCATGCGGAATGGGAGATATTTGGGTGCCTGAACATGGGATACAACCCGGTAACCCCCAATATGGCAATTTCAATCGGGGTCATGCTAATTAACCAATGGATTTAGGGGTATCCTCCGGGCTGAACCAACAAAGTGTGGGCATTTGTCCAACAGGAATGGGATAAAACCTGGCAAACGTGGGGTTTCGTAAAGCGAAAAAGGGATGCAACCAAAATCCACAGGCATTCACCCAGCACAAATTGGCAGCTTGACTCTCAGAGCCAGCATCTTCTGTGGACACCCAAGCTTGTCTAAAGGATGGAAGGTGAGAAGGGAACCAGGAAAACCCAGGAAATGTGCCTGGGATTAGATTGTCGCGCCACTTTGGTATGGGTTTTACCTCGAAAACTTTTCCGCTGGCATCACGAAGATGTTGCCAACATAGGTGGGATGATGGGACATGAAGTACTTAGTACTTCTCAATTTCTTTTTCAGGATTTCGTGGCGACTTGTACAGCCACATGGGTGATCCAAAACAAACATTTTAGCGTATCCGTTGCTGGCTTCGTTTTGAGCCATTCCCGTATTTCCCCCATTTTTGCTGGTTTAAAATCCACCTTTTGGTTGGTCAGAACCCATTGTTTGCATCAGACTCCAAGGTGCTTGCAGCCCATGCGGGACCTGTTCCACGAGACCTATGACCTGCTGATGGGTCACATGACTGACACCGGCTCCCGAGCCCCAGTATTAAGCACCCAAGAAATGGCCCCTGTTTCATAGCAGGGGGAAGGGATTACCTTGGGTTGTGATTCATTGGATCCTCGCCTTGATTTGATCCTCCACACTTCTGCCGGGCTGGGCTGCAGGTATTCAACCTTGGCCTGCGAGCATGGATGGTTTGCTACTTGCATTGCACCTCGGACTTCAGAGATGACAGTAGGGATTTTCCACAGTGAAAGGTGGGAATTTCGTCCACAAAGGTAAGGATATATATATATATATGATTCAACATGGGAGAACATGTTCTCTTAGCACTTTTGAATATTTTGGACACTTCTGACAGAAGTGTTTGATAGATACGAGCGATCTAAACTGCCAAACACAAGATTTCAGCCAAAAAGAATCACCATCGCACCACCAAAAGCTCAAACGAAGCCAATCGCTTGGGTGATTGCATGCAGCCTGCTCACATCTCAAAAAGCCGATGCAAAAAAAAATACGCACATCTAGAACTTAATCTACCCTCTTGTAATTTGCTGTAGCTATGAACAAATCACTCTTATTAAATCCGGTAAATCCTCATAAATGGGTCATTTTCATCCATTTGCCATAGCGAACTGTTCAGTAATCAGAGGATAAGCCCTTCCTTCCTTGCTGTTTCTTTAAGCCAAGGGTTTTTTTCAACCAAAATCTCAGCTGAAAACAGTCCAGGTGCACCTTGGGTCGTAAGTTGACGTCCTGGGAGCTGCCCAGCTTGCTGTCTGCAGCCTCGCGCACCTGCGAACGGAGCCGCGAGGTGAGCGAGGGGGAAAACTGGGATGTTGCTGGGATGTTATGATGTTATGGATGTTATATATATAATATATATATATATAACATACATATATATATACATATACATATTTCTCACAATTTTTTTCATGAACAGACTGCAAATGGAAGGTTTTCTTGTCATTTGGATGATGCATTAAACCTCCAGAATATTCGTTTGTGGTGATTGGACGTGATGTTCCCCTGTCATTTCGAGGACCCATGAAAACATGATGGAATCTGGGGAATAGAAACAACACGAAAATGAAAGATTATGGATTGTAGATGTGAATTGCAGTGGCGATGTGGTGATGAAACACTGAAGTGGGGAAACACGGAAGATAGGGAGATGACCATGACTACAGCGATTGTGCTTTAATACGATAACTATGACATGAAGTGTGATGATGGTAATGCTGCTGCTGCTGATCATTACTAGTTACTGTGCTTCTTCTTCTCCTCCTCCTTCTTCTTCTGACACTACGTCCTTCTTGTGTTCTTCTTCTTCACATCATGACGTTTGATTCCAGCAAACATATTTCCAGATACAACTGATACTATAGTATTGGAACTTAGGTTCCACATATTGGATATTCCATATACATATATATATATATATACATATATTATACATACACATACATTCTACTCAGAACCACACTGTCTAATACTGGTCATGACTTCCTCCTTCCTGCAGGGCTTGGAGAGGTTGGTGCGCAGCTCCAGCCCTAGCGAGGCTTGAAACAAGCATGATGACTTGGGGGTTTTCCCATGGTAGGAAACCTCCATTTGAGGGTTTCCATAAATGGGGGATCCCCAATAGCTGGATGGTTTATTTTAAGGACCATCCTATCAAAAATGGATGATTTGGGGGGTGCCATCATTTTTGGACACCTCCATTTAGATCTATACTAATCTATACATTCTTTGAAAACAGCGGGGGATTCATACAGTATATGTATACAAAAAACACATGTCCAAGTACAGTCAGGAGACAACCAAGAAACACTTGGGAATGGCTCAACATTTTCAACAAAAGCGAGACATGGATGATCTGTAGACCAAAAAGTGATCCGCCTTTTTGGGAGTCCGGAATGGCAATCCCGTGAGCGCCAGGAGACTTAGAAAATTGTTGATAGATGTACATATATATATATATATATATGTATGTATGTATTTGTGGTGGAAAGAAAGACCTGTTTGGGATAGTTGGCAACCTCTTGGGCACACGTTCATGTTTGGACCTTGGAGCGCAAATTTCACTCATATTAGTTCTACAGGGATCCTATGTCAACTTGTCTGCGGTTGGACCCCCTTTCCAACGCGAGCAATCCCTGGAGGCTGCGATGCATTGCCTCCGAGCACAGAGGGATGCCTTGGAAAAGGTTGAAGCACAGGAGGTGGTCCGAACAGTTCCAGCGGGAGGGTCCCGTTTTGAGTGCCCAGTTTTGCATACAGGGTGGATGCTTAGTTACTCTTAGTTGGCTGGGTGAACAGAACGCATCTTTTTGCGATGTGAAGCCCATGGCATAGATGTCGCAATTTCCTGCTTTCTTGGTGAAGAGACGACTGGAGTCAGCCATGGCTAGCTGGGCAATCCCCCAACTAGCCATGGAGGTTTGGTTCGGTGGGAAAATCATCTACAAATGGAGGATTTTCTGGCCATGTTTGATGACACCAGAGGGTAACATCCATTCAGAACCAAAGGCGAAATGCTGGCAATTGGTACCAGACCTGGTACCAGACCTCTCTAGTTTTTCTCCAAGACAACATGATTGGACCAGAGTTAGAGCTCCACAAAACTACAGATTGACTGGCCATTTGAAATACTAGCCATCCTTGTCTTGTATTTCTTCATTTGTTTATAATCATATTCCCCACCAAATTGCAATCAATTGGTGCTGTGCCTCATGGTAAGACAAACCGCAAGTTCCTGTCAACCAGCCAGTAGAATTCATCCATAAAAAGCCTTAGAGACAGTTGGAGTTTCACCACCCCTTCCAACCACGGTGATCGCGACAGTGGGACCGTGGAGAAGTTTTAGACCACTTATGTGGGTATGGGTGAAGACTGTTGGATATTCTTGGGATGCAAGTGGGAATAAGGACTGGTACCCTCTGGTAATTTAACATAGCTATTGAAAATGGCCATTTATAGTGGATTCTCCCAAAAAAAAGGTGATTTTCCATAGTTATGTTAGTCATTACCAGAGGGTAGTCTTAAAACCCAGGGTCTCAGGGGAATATCTCGCCTGAAGTTCGCTCTGGCTGCCAGGTGGTAACCGCAGCCATCCAGCAGGCGCCGCATTCCGGTGGCATGACTGAGTCACAGGATCTGAAATGACCCATCTGATCATTGGAGGGTTTACCCTTCGGTAATCAAACGTGCCTTGCTAGACAATCCCTCATTTAGTTTGATGATTTTCCCAGCTACAAATCTCCATTTGGTTGGGGGATGGCTCATTGCTATGTTTGATTACTAAAGGATACACGGGAAGAACCATCCAAGACAGGTCCAGCTTGGAAGTCGGGGTCAACTTTGTCCAGAGAAACTCATCAATCCAGCTACGAAGGGAACTTCAGGCTTCAGATTTCCAGTTGCTTAACCAATTCCTCACAGCTGTGGCCGAAGTACTTGACCAGAATCATCATGATGATAGATTGAACAATGATTCTCACGATCAGTATCATTCACAATGTCATTGTAAAAATATCAGTATCACTACTGAATTACTGAATCATTACTATGACTATGATCATATATGATCCTTACTATTTGAGCCATGACAAATACCTTGGTTGATTGGTTGCTATAGGGACTTATACTACCTAGTTTACTGAGGACTATGATAAGCCATATGATTGGGAAACCTATCAACCAACTAGTCTAATGAGATGGGATAGGGGTATTTTTCATGGCTCATTTTGTAACATCATCCCATTTTTGCAGGTGACATCAGCATTTCGCTCCAGGCGGAACGAGACTTCTCGGGCCCTTCCAGCTCCTCCCCTTCGAGGGGCCGGCATGTGGCGATGCTGGCAGCTGTGGCAGGTGGGGATGGTCTTGGGATGGTAGTTTTTGGTATCTGGGATGATACTTCGAATGTTAATCTTGCAACATGTCCAATTTTTCAGGACCAGTTTTTGTTGCAATATGTCTTTTCTAACGTTCCAGAATCAGAACACCTCAGAACTGGGAGATTCTACCCTCTGGTAAACTAACATAGCTGGAAAATCACAATTTTTAATTGGAAAATCAACTATAAATGGCAATTTTCAATAGCTATGTTAAATTACCAGAGGGTAGATGGATTCACCGGGTCACTTTGGAATGGGATACTAAATCGAAGACTCCCTGGCATCCCAAAGTCGCAAGGCAGCTCAGCACCGGGCCCGAAGCGCAAGCGGAAGGAAGCGTCGTCCTCGGCTCCGCAGCTGGAGCGACTTTGCGCATTGCTGCTGCCTGAGGCGGGCCAAACTGAGGAAAATCCCTGGATTGGTGGGAAAAATCTATGGGAATCCCAGCCATTCGTGGGAAAATTGGGGATGGGATCCTATTGCTTTACCCACATTAACTTGACGGTTTTCTTCGGGGCTTCCATTTCCCTAGCAATTTGAATGGAGATATCCTCCGCGAATCAAACGTGGCAATTGGAACTCCCCTGTAAATGGAGGTTTTAATGGCATTGCCATGTTTGATTCCCGGAGGGCCAGAGCGTATAGGGCAGCAGAAGGTTGGTGACTTCACACCAATTGGGATTCAATTTTGAGAAGAATATGGACATGTGAGCAACAAAATGGGCATAATATACCTACAACCATCAACTATGGGTATGTGTCACAATTTGAGACTCATGAGCCGACTGATTTTCGGTAACATTCCACGATTTTTGGTGAGTTTTGGGGCAATGCCTCGTTTGACGCAACCTAAAATCACCAAGCTGTCACCCTGCGCCAAGGACGATGGTCAGGATCTGGCTCTGTTGCTTGGTTGGTTTGCGTGGGAAGCTTAATCCCTCCGTTCAGAATACTACTGCCCGCTACTTGGGGTTGTTTGATCGCATGAATTACCACCGTTCAAAAGACATAAGCGAATCCCACTAAGATATTTGGAGGTAATCTCTGGTACTTCAACATAACTAGGGAACATGGCCAACATGATTTACCTATTTCAAAATGATGATTTTCCATAGCGTGTCAAATTACCAGAGGGAATCTCGAAATTCTTTACCCCAAGCAAAGGTTCGGCAAATCCGAAAGGTGACCAAATTTGGGTTTCCTGAAAAGTAATTACTCCACTATTCAAACTATTCAACCATTTCCAATATGGTGTTGCCTGAACCATTCCCACCAAGGCTTTCCTCAGAGACTGAGGTGCTCTGGGTTGAAACACCTCAAAAGATTGGAGAGGTTTGGAATGATTGCACCATCTTGGAAGAAAACTGAAGCCCCCCAAAGGTGAGAATGTCACTTGTCAAGAGATGGATTGAGGCTATTTGGGACCAGTTAGCAATCTGAATTTGGATGGTCTTCAGATGAACATGGCCCCAGTGCCCGGTGGGTAGGACCCGCCTCAGCTGGTCAAGGAACATTTCCTCTAGTAACAGTTTGCTATGGTATAGATGGCCCCTTCGATTCGATGATGTACCGATGTGCCCAAAATGGTGCTGGAAACTGGCGAACCATTAGACTACCAAGGGCTAGGTGATTTTTGCGGAAGAATGTTTAATAGTTTCCAACCCTCATCAATTTTGGTTGTTCGGCCGTGGCAGAGACCCAAAAACATGGATGAATTTAGTTGTTTGGGTCCAATATTCTGGTTTTCAGCCACATTTTCAGTCACACCAGACCATGTGGCTCAGATTTGTCTTGGTCTTGACAAGAAAATCAGCAACTTTAGAGATCCGTCCAAAATGATAAATTTATTTGATCTTGCAAGCAATTCATCTGCTTGGTGGCTTGAAATATTCTTTGATGGTCAACCATATTTGGGATGATCATCCCTAATTCGTCCCCCTCTCATGGGTCTTGGCACTTCTATTCTCCTATCCATGACATGGTCGAGTGGCCACAGACGTTGCTGGAATCCAAAGAGCTTTGTGCACCGCTGCTGCGGCGACTAACAGCTCAGCTGGAGCGGGGGTCGTTTTCAGCAGATTTGAGGTGAATCATCTGGCGGGTCATCAAAATTGCTGGCATATTCTATCGATCTTCATCGCCCCAAGGTACACTTTCAATTGTGTTTCAGAGGTTTTATCTCTGAATCGGGGGAATCAACGTATTTTTTGGGCAGAAGATGGTGATTTTGCAGTTTCCACCCCCCAGTTTTGCAGGATTTCGTCCAGCAACACTTCAAAGGTTTCCTTGGTGACTACCAAGGACCAACGGCAACGAATGGGGTTAAGATCGCCCACGGCGATCTTAGATACTGACTGTCCCAAGACTAGGACCATCATCATTGATGTCAATTTTTTAAAGATCCAACATTTTGACCTCCGCTCCGGCAAATTCTTGGTCTCCTATTCCCTGCACCCCTCATGAGGCACCCCTATCCAGTGCTTCCCATAGGAGCAGCTGGCTTCAGAGCCCAAGGTGAAACGTGGCTCGGCGCAGGTCAAATGCCCCCATGAATTTGCTATCGGCTGGGGGGAATCTTTATTCTGTGTATTTTTTATCTTAATTTACTCAATAAAAACTGAATTGTTGTTCAATATCTTTATTCGGTGTCTTTATTTTAGTTTTAATATATAAATGTTTGAAAAAGGTAGGTGAACAACAATTCAGTTTTATTGAGTGAACATCTTCAAGATTTTGCCGGTTGAACTCCGAGTATTTTGCAGCTATCGAGACTCCGTTCTAGTTGTGTATCTGTTCGTCTCAAGTTTTGCTGCCCCATGTTCTCGCTGGTTCTGAATTGCTTCTCCATACCCCATGGTTGATAAACATGCATCCCCAGCTCTTGCTAGCCGCCACATCTCCATTGACAGATCAATCACCTGAGATTTTAATCTTCACTTTACAGTTTAGTGTACTGATTATCATCATGCAAGTATCATAGCCGTCATAGCCGTCAAAAAGGTGGGGGCTACACTATGTAAATCCCCATTTACAATGGACCCGTGCATATCAATACATTCTACGAAAAGAATCACGAGATACAACTGCATTTATCATCGCTATTGTACATGTGACTTCCTAAATACGTACAGTACATACATATATAATATCTATCTATCTATCTATCCTATCCTATCTAATCTAATCTTATCCTATCTTATCCTATCTTATCCTATCTTATCCTATCTTATCCTATCTATCCTATCTATCCTATCTATCCTATCTATCCTATCTATCCTATCTATCCTATCTATCCTATCTATCCTATCTATCCTATCTATCCTATCTATCCTATCTATCTTATCTATCTTATCTATCTTATCTATCTTATCTATCTTATCTATCTAATCTATCTTATCTATCTTAGATATCTTATCTATCTTATCTATCTTATCTATCTTATCTATCTTATCTATCCTATCTATCCTATCTATCTATCTATCCATCCATCCATCCATCCATCCATCCATCCATCCATCCATCCATCTATCTATCTATCTATCTATCTATCTATCTATCTATCTATCTATCTATCTATATCTATCTCTATATGTAAGACATGATCTGTGTCAAGTAGCCTATCTCATACACCGGCCCCAGGTCGTCGAAAAAGTGCCACGGCCGAGCCGCGAGGACCGTTGCTGGCACGGCTGCGGCTGCTGCGGCGCGTGGTGCCGGTGGTGCCGGTGGATAGGGGCGAGCTGCGGCTTGGTGGCAGATGGGGCAGCAAAATTTGGGATTTCATAGAGATATCATGAGAGATTTGTGAAGAATCATAAGTATTGGTGATTTTAACACAGACAATTTGGGATTTAAGCAACGAAAACATGGATTTAAGACACAACAACTGGGATTCATCAGACAAAAATTGGGGGTTTTTCAGCAAAAATGCTGATTTCTTAGAGAATCGTATCTGACGGTCTCCACAATTGTTTATCAAACCCCACCAAGACGACCCGCCAACAATGGATAATCAAGAGTTATAGGGGGGCAATACCAAACATGTAATGATCTTGGTGGTGACTAGATCATCATTATTCCCTATCAAATGGCAACAAAATTTGGTATGACCCTGAATTATTACACACACGCATGCAGCACCTGACGGACAATGCAGGCCCCTGACGCCGCCTGAATCAGCCTGAATCAGCCTGAATCAGGGGGATTTACCCATGGTAAAGATGAAGCTTTCGCCAAGGCATAGTCCATACTTCCCATGAGATCCAGCATGATACTTATTCCATCTTATTCGGGTTTTGTCCAAACATGGTGCACATCGGATGAGTTATGATGATTGTTCCCCATATGAATATCCATAAATAGTGTTATGCCCATTTTCGTAACAACTCAAATACCCCATTTGACTGGTGACAATGGGCAAACATCCATTAAACATATCCCACAGAGTATAGCCATTCCATTAATGGTCAAAGATGTGGTTTTTGGGATTAGCCACCAAGATCCTCTCAAAAATTGCTTCTATCTCCCATGAGCTGCTTGGGTTTGCAAGCCTCTCCTCAAGGCTGCTGCTGCTGCGGCGTGCCGCCAAGAAAACCACGGACAATGCGGTGGCTGAAGCTGCATTGATGTCGGGCTCCCGAGGTGTAGGTGGGGAAGGTCTGGCACCGAAGTTAAGAGAAAAGCATGTTAGTTGGATATGAACTTACTGTACGAGATAAACAATTTGAACAAGTTTTTCTAATTTTGGATATTCATAGAAATTATATGAATTTATTTGTTGATGCAAAATTCCCATTTAAATGGAACAATTGGATATGAATGGAATATTACCGGAGTTTTTTGTATGGGGGAATACATGTGCTTCAAACATGTGGGATGTTCGACTAGAATTTCTGGAAAACATGATGAAACATGTGGGCAAACGCAGGAAACATTGGGAGTTCAGGTGGACTCTGCATGTCTTTCTCTCCGTTTTTCCTGATCTGATGCAGCGTACCTCCAAGGTGTTTGGCTGAGCTGTTGAGGTGCTCGGGTATGTTGACCAGGAAAAACACGTAGACATTTTGCCAACATAAGATGGGGCTTACAACCAACAAAATCAGGAGGGAAACCTTTAAAGGTCAGAGGGTCCTGGTTTTTGGACGCAACCCAAGCATGGAGTCTCCCAAGCAATCTGGCTGTGGCTTGAAATTCATGGCCCTCTGTTGGTACCAGAATTGATCAATTTTGTGAATCATTGGTGCTCCAACTTTTTGTCACCCAGATCTCTGGCGAATTTCGTCCCCAAATGGTGATCTAGTGGTGGTGGCCTCCTTTAAGCCTAGTCATTTTTGTCGCTGGCTCGGCCTTCGAAGTGGTGGGTTGGTGCCAAAATTGGGGACCTCAGGTCATAGGTATCAGCTCTTTCGCAGTCTGTTCCAGTGGCATTCGCTGCCTCCCATTTTGCACACCTTCCACTTGGGTGCAACCCCTGAGTACTGCACAGTGGACCGCCGTCGCCAGGAGCCATACATCCGATGAAGCTTCGCTGGAGGCACTTCCGGGGATGGAGATGGGCTGCCCAAACCTTGGATTTTGCTGCAGCCAACACAAGAAATTGGGCATATCAAATATGTTACCAGTAAAAATTGGAAAAAAAGATCACCAACAAGACCAGGGCTCGCCCCAGTCCACACTGAATGTGTTTGGCCCAAGAAGGCCTTGGCCTGCTGGCCCCATAGAGAGCTTTAGTGGTAGTCCCATCCCTTCAGATATCTTCAGATGATATCAATTTCCAATGTATTGAATAGTATATGCCCTAAATGTATCATTAGCCAGCCGTACTCTATCAATTACTTCTCCCTATTTGCAATGGTTGAAACCAGTGTATAAAGGATGGTGAAATCTCCAGAGCATAGAGACTTTCTGGCATAACTTGGGCACTTGGGCACCGCCCATCATTTTAGCTCATAAATCCAGTATAAATGATGGTCAAATCCCCATGAACCATGAATTGATGGTGAAAAACATAGGCACCATACATCATACGTCCTGTATATATTCGCATCGATGTTCAAAACACCATGAAAGGAAGTAATCATAAACCAACCATCATCTATTAGTTACATCCCCAATGTTTTTCTATGGTTTGTGATGGCTGAAACTCTAAAAACTATGTAGTTTCGATAGATGATGGTGGGAATCCCATGAAATGGTAGCAATCATCAACCAGCAGCAGGGAGTGGTAATCTAATGATATCTAGTAACATTCCATTAGTAATGTATATATATATATACGTCCATCAATCGTCCATCAATAATCAATATGCAATTTTTTCCGATGAATATCCCATGAGAATCATCAACCAACTGGAGGACTGATGATTAATCATAACATATCATGAATCATAACCAGTTTTTCTTCACCATCTTTTGGGGCATAAAAAACATATCATAATCCCGACCGATCCCTGATAAGTAGTATACCCTCGGGTAATCAAACGTGGTGATGGAAAATCTCCCATTAAGTTCGATGGGTTTCCCAGCAAACTATGCCTCCATTGCGTTCGGGCATTTCCAGCAATCGCCATGTGAAAATGACACGGGAGGGCCACATCGCACTTATTCTCCCATTATATCCCCATGAAGATTCCATTAAATCCCAATCAAATCCCATGAAGTGATCCTAAAATCCCCATGTTTCACGCAGCACGCTGCAGGACTCTTTCCTCCACGGCTTGGAGGAAGACCTTCGGGGCCTGGCTCAGCGACCTGTCAGTGAGGCGCATGGGTGGGGGGTTCAGCAGCGAAGATGGGGCGTTGAACCCAGGAAAATCATGTTGTTTCACCAAGAAAAGATGGGAAAAGATGGGGTTTCACCCGCAAAAATGAGGGTTTCAACATGTTTAAAATCAAGAAAAGATGGATGAACCAGCAAAGAAATGAGGGGTTTTCCCCAACAAAAACAAGGATGGAATTGATAGATCATCCATGAATTGTTTGGCGGTTTCAAGTAAGTCAAGTACCTTTGTAAAGGTTTTCGTGCCGACAAGGGTCGGAGGAGATACCCTGGTCTAATCCGAACCAGCAGGTCGATGACTGAGAACCCGGAAAGATGGTTTGGTGAACTTCTGTTGGCATTCAGAAAACAACATGTGTTGGCAGCCACCAAACACGGCTATGGACACCGTATCTTTTTGGGGGTGAACAGAACATCCAGGGCAATCCCAGCTATTTTGGGGCACAACTTCGACGCCAGGACCTGGCCAGGGCCTTGGGCTTGTGTAGCAAGGCCTTGCGAAGGAGTGCGCAGGGCAAGGCGAGGCCGCGTGGGGGATATCCTGGATCATCATCCATGAAGCGAGAAGCCCTATGCACCAAGCATTTTTTGAAATAGACTAAATAGACTGAGGGTTTTAGACACTGCTCCTGTAGGAGATTTTCGTGAACTATTCCCTTCCCCCTAATACTACCCCCCCTAATAATAAACACCTCAGGTAGTTTTTAGTATTAGGGGGGTATTTATTATTAAGGGGGGACCCTAATAGTAAACTTCGGACCTTAATATTAACTATTTTTTTCGATTTCAAAATCAATTAAATTCTAATTTTAAACGCAATTAATACGTTGCAAAAAATTGGATTTCGAAGCGGACCCTAATAATAAACGCCGGACCTTAATATTAAAAACTATTTTTTTCGATTTCAAAATCAATTAAATTCTAATTTAAAACGCAATTAATACGTTGCAAAAAATTGGATTTCGAAGCGGACCCTAATAATAAACACCCCTGGGTTAACTAGTTTTTATTATTAGGGGGTAGAACCCACAAATGGTGGCTTTGTTTTTAAATTGTTTTCTAAAGGGGATCAATTAAAAGTCAACTTGGCCAACCACAAATTTTCCCAAATTGGAGACGGACGCTAGTTTTTAGTATTTGGGGGGGGGGTTTAATAATAGGGGGAAGGGATTAATGGGGCCGGTATGATTGATTCATGGGTCTTCAACTTGATTTTCAACAGGTTAAACCTACCAATTACTTGAGGTTTGCCCGGAAATTGGGGATTTACCCCGAAGGAGTAATGAGATGAATAGGATGATAAACCGAGGCGGCAGGGGGACGAGTGAAGTCTATGGGTGCTGGGAGCGACCTGAGCACAGGCCCTGATTGATGGTTTCTTTTGGTAGGAAAAAGAATCCAGACATCCATCACTGGATTGGTTAAAGGGAAAATCTACAGGAAACCATGGTTTTTACCATCAAATATCGGGGCATCCTGTAAATTTTCCCATAAACCAGTCCAATGAATCCATGTTTTGAAACTGATGTTCAGCAACGATATCGATGATGATGAAACCATGAGTTCACGGGAGTGACATCCCTAGACACAGGACTACATGCGGACGTTCAGCATAGTATCATGACTAGCCAAGAATAATGGAACTGGGACATTCAACTCCCAGAAATGATGGTGGGACAACCCAAGATCCTTTTTGGCCCCAGAAAAAAATGGTGGATGTTTGAAGGTCAAAACTTTCTAAGGTGTTTTTGACTTGGCAACTTTTTGAATTGGGTACCTCCAGCAACTACACGTGGCAATACTAAAACATACTAAAACCTCCTAATTTACTCCGGGGATTTCCCAGCAATCGCCAGGTTTCAGGACACCGTTGTGGGTAACATCTCAATTATTATCCCATCATATCCCCATTAAGATTCCATTAAACCCAATCAACTCCCATCATTAAATCCCAATACAGAGGGGACTGGTGTGGATTTTCTTGAGCGATGAAAGATGACCAAGATGACCAGTAGCTTCAGGTGAAGAAGCAATCCCTGGCCCAGTTCATTGCGGCACTGCTGGGGCAGGCTGGGGGCTAAGGGCTGTGGTTCTGTGGTTCTACCCTCTAGTATACCAACGTGGCTATGGAAAATCACAATGTTTAATAGCTAAATCAACTGGAAATGGGCAATTTTTCATAGCTATGTTAGGTTACCAGAGGGTGAATGGTTCAAAATGTCTAATGACTGTAATTATTAAGTTTAAGGAACGGTTAGGACATGTTGAAACTGCTTCAAGTCTGGTGGCCAAGGTTACAGGTGGTTGTAACTGGTTATAGAAATACCTCAAACTAACAACCTACAGTGTTAGAGATTGGGTTGTAAATTGAGTTCGTAAGTGTTGTAAATGAGCTGTTTTTTTCTAAACCCTCGTGGGATCAAGGACAATTCAACCGAGATGCCAATAGAAACGGGGACTTTTCATGTACCCTCTGGTAGTCAAACATAGGCTAGCTGGGAAATCCCCCCTAAGTGGAGGTTTCAAGGGAAAATCAACTATATACTATGAATATAAATGGTTGATTTTCTATTGCAATGTTTCAGAGAGTACTCTTCAATAGAAATTGATCATGAAGCAATCCTGAGGTCCGTACTTCTTGATGTTTTCGGGGCATGAACCACAGAAGCTGGTTTGGCTTCTATTTTTTGAGGTGCTGAGCATCACTCTTTGGGTGGTGAATATTCTAATATTGGTTGCATGACTGCCCAAAAGTGATATTTTTCGAAAGGAAGAGTCTGGGGACCCAGTTTTCTGCCTGGGGAGGATTGGGGCCGCCAATGTCCAATGACGAAAATTGCCAGGATGGTTGAAACCACCGTTCGTATCGCCTGTGGGCGTCCTCATGGGGTGAAAATACCAATGGGTCTGGGGAATTCTGACTTCTGCCAACCCGTTCTCAGGCACCATCAATGATCGTTTATGTGAGGAAGTAGCCAAAAATAACCTAACATTCAGGCTGGTCAATACTACAGCTTCGGAAATCGAAGCTCGCCATGGGCAATGTCCGTTAAAAAACTATCCATTTGGATGATATATCCACTTGAAAATGAGGTTTTCCCAGATTGGAGTATGAGAGAGTGTATATCCCATGTGATCATTGCACCGTTTTAATCGCTTGATCACTCTGGTAAATGAGTCCTCCATTCCTGCGGTTGTCCTAGGTATAGTTGGGTACTTGAAGCCCATCATCTACCAGCCAGTTTCTAACGTAGTAAACGAAATGATCAACTCCAATAAAGGGAGTGTATAGTCAACAATCAACCCCGAACACGTTCTAGCGACCTGTGTCTGACCTCACCCTAATTGGTGTTTAGCATTTTGGGTCATCGTCCCAAGAATAACAAACTGCGGAGCTTTGTGATCGTAATTTGCGCAGAAATTAAGCAACCAAGTTCCTCATGCCACATTTGGTTGAAGGGAACAATTACAGGAATCCCCCAAACAATTACTGTAGCAGTAAACTGTTGCAAAGCACCCCACGATTTTCCTGTAAATGTCCTCTACTAATGAATCCAATGAGCTAAATTTAGCCCAGGTCAGGAACAGGCTCACTAGGGTTTCTATGAGAATAGGGTAGCGTACCCCAAAATCTCATGGTTGACCATCATTTTCCAAACAAAACATGGCAACTAAGTGTGATTTTATCCGAGTTTTGGCCAAACACATATTCATGCTTTATTGGTTAATTGCTGGTTAAATCCCTATTTTGACTGCCAAATCAACCATATGAATCACGATGATTGATGGTTCAACCCCTATGAATTTTGATTGAATCACACTGTTTGCTGGTGAATTCACAATCTTTGTTGCTTACCCTCTGGTAAACTAACATAGCTATGGACAATGGGTGATTTATAGTTGATTTACATCTGGGGAAAAGTGGATTTTCCGTGGCTCCCTTCGCCTGTGGCAGTGTCTTCTTCAGGAGCTGGCGGGTGCAGCTGCACAGTGGAGGGCACCTACGCCCATAGCCTTGCTGCGAGGTGCTTGTGGTTAGGAGCTAAGGAGCTATGGGTATCCATATTCCCCACTACATATTATTGAATGGGGAGCAACGGAGCTACTTTGAGTTTGCCCTCTGATGGTTTATAAACTATATCCATCTAGATCATCGAAAGCATCTAGTAAATCTACGACAATTCCTAGTTAATTAGGCCATCTCTACGAACATCTCTTGGGATCTCCTTGTGATCTTGAAAACCCTGCAGAGCCAGGTGCGCCAGCTCCACAAGAGTTGCCACGAGTGTTGGCCTTCTTGGAGGCCGAAATGCTGCCCACCAATCACCACGTTTTGCTAAGGGTCAGCATCTAGTCTTTGGGGGGGTCACCGAACTGGAGGGATTAGTTGAATCACCGACTGGAAATGGAATTCGAGGGTGACTTTTCGGGGGATGAAGCAATATACCAATCATTGCTTGCTTCGGTATATTATATACTTGGATGTTGTCACATTGCTGGAAAGCGGTGGGATTTGTTCAAGGAAATGGGGAACATTGTTTTCACTTGACAGCTTTTCCTCGCGATCTTTTTCTGACGGTAGACGCTAAGAATGGCCACAAACCTCGTTCCTTTGTGGTTCTTTGATTTTGACCTATACCCTTATCAATCCGTTTTTTGATGCTTGAACCCCTATCCTTATTGCTGAAATCCCAATAGATGTTTGATCCTCCAAACAATGACCCATCTCCGGTGCAGTTTGCAGGATGTATGATGTGAAACAACCATCATGTGCCAATTTTCCATCAGATGAGCAGTGACCATAATCCTTGTTGATGAGTGCGAAAAGGGGTCTTCGGAATATCAACCTATCCGGTAAAAATTGCGGACGATTAGTTGGGGCAATGAATCTCTAACCAATCTGGTTTATTGCTGGGATTGGATATAGTATATCACCTATCTGGGTTATTTAGCTATATTATATCATACTAACCAATATATATATATATGTATCTATCTATATATATATATATATCTATATATATATATATATGTATCTATCTATATATATATATATCTATATATATATATATCTATATCTATATATATATATATAATATATTACCAATTTTATTGGTGTTTTTTTTTTTTCCTGGGGATTTACGACTGACCCATGGGAAGCCCCGTCCAGGCCGGCGGGCTGACGAAGTTGGAGGGTGTGCTGGCGCTGCAGATGAGCGACGACTTCCAGGTGGATGGGGCCCTTTGGGGTCCCTGTGGGGATTTTTTTTGGTGCAAAATTTGGGGAACAAACGTGGGAGTTCCCACCAAAACCACAACTTTAGAGGATTTTTTTCTTTGAGACCCATGAAAATTTAACAGCCGTTGACAAAAATGGAGGTGTTTAAGCAACTAAAGAGGATGCACGACCTGCAACCTATGAGATTTAAAGTTCAAACAATGGTTTTTGCATGTTCCTATGATGATATATAACCTTGCAAAACATGGGGGTTTAAGATGGTTTAAGCAGATATATTTGGTTATAATCTCTTCCACCTTTCGTTACAAATACCCGCAAGAAACCGAGGTAATGCGGTGGATCATTCTGGATTCCCAAAATAGTTTGTGCAGATCTACCGTAGTCCATGTTTTTCCGCAGTCACATGTTCATTGGGTACCAGTATTTTTTCCCCGAAATGCAGAAAAACACATACATCTATACATATGTTCACATAAATTTGCACAAAATCAATTTACACAAACCTACATAGATCTACACAAGCCTACATATATATATATACACATATTAATATACAAAAATCTACAAAAGCCTACATAGATTCAAGTAGATCTACCTACATCTACACACACACATCTACATAAACCGACATAAAATTTTCATAAACCCACATCGATCTACGAAAAGCCAAAAAACAAAGTACATGAATATACAAGAACCTACATACCTCCACAAAAAACTACAGATGTCCAGAATTCTACATCAATCTACACGGGCAAAAACCAACACAAATCTGCATAAACCTGCGGACATCCAGAGAAGTAGATCCACATATATCTATATAGTATAGTACATCTATATTAAGTATAGTAGATCTATATTAAGTATAGTACACATACATATATATATATATATGTATATTATACACATTACATATCCCACATATAGCTGGGTAATAGCTATGGTTCCTAACCAGTGTTTCTTCGATGATCCTCCAGGATGGACCTCCGGCTGATCTGCATGTGGCCGCAAGGGCAGCTGCACAGCTGCTGCAACTCCTGGGGAAGGTGAGGGGAAACAAGGGGAGCCAATGAGGGGTTGATTAATGTTGATGAACCAACATAGTTCCATGGGTATACTATTAGCATTCCAAACTTACAAACCTTCAAAAATTGCGGAATTCAGCAATAAATACACGGGGATGATGCGGATTTAGCGATGTGAATCTGGCCAAATTCTAAGGCCCACTGCCATGTCACGACGTTTTTTGTTTAATCATAGTGAGTAGGGGTACTCACCCCCAAAAGGCCCCAACAAGGAAGATGGTTGGCTGAACTTTTCAGGTTGGTATTTGAGGGACATCACCCCAGTCTTGGGTTTATGCTCCAGGGCAAGACTAGCTGGGATGCACGCCCAACTTGGGGGATAAACGCAGCATGGATAGGTTGATTGCTTGGTTGGTTGGGTTGCTTGGGTTGGGGTGGGGCGGGTTGGTTGGGTTGGTTGGGTTGGTTTGGTTGGTGTTGGTTGGTGTTGGTTGGGTTGGTTGGATTAGTTGGGTTGCTTGGGTTGGGGTGGGGCGGGTTGGTTGGGTTGGGTGGTTGTTTGAAATGTTTCCTTTGACTGAAGCAAGGAAGGATGCAATGATAGATGTGATTCCGTGTGTTTCAGCCCCAAAATCGTCATCAATTCTGGTGACCGGCGGACAGTTTGAATGATATACTGTACTAATACTCTCTAAAACTCAATACCATGGAACCCCGTCAAAACTGACGTTCAGTGGGGTTTTCCCAACTTTTTCGCGGCCAAAGTGTTTGTTCTTTGGTGTACGACCGAAGTATGACCAATTCTTCTCTTGAAAACCACTGGTCTTGCGTTCAGACATTCTATGTTCCCTGGTCTTCAAAAGAACAACTATCTGCTCACATTGCCTGATGTCTGAACCATCTATCCATATACAAGAATCTACTACCTCGAACACTACGACTCTAAGAATGGAGTGAGATCGGACAGTTGGATATGAAATCATGGTCTCATCCAATGTGGTAAACCAATGATAAACTATACTCCACTTCCCGGTACTTGTATGGGGATACATGTTTGGAGATTCATCACAAACGACACCCAGTTGAGTTTGTCCAGAGAAAGGGTACCCCCCAATCGAATGGTTTTGTCATGATTCTCCCATTCAATTGGACATGTTGGTGTATTACGGTACGCCTGGACAAACGCAGTTGGGGTTTCTTGTTGCACAGGAAGTTCAGCTCCAAATGCTCCTGGGTGGCACTTACTGTAGACCAAATGGGGCAGATGGGTGGAGGGCCCGTTGAAATGGTCAAGTATTCAGTACTGTAAATGAAAAAAGGCCTACAAGAGCTCAGCCATGTGGGTTCCTGGGCCAAAACTGAAGATATCGACTGCTGATGGCAGCTCAGGTGCGAAGAAATGTCGTGGATCTCCTATTTGCCTGATGTGCTCCGGTGGATGAAGGAGAATCCAGGCAGAGAGTTGCCGCGGGGAACGGTTGGAAGATTTGGTTCCCAGAATCGGTTGGTTCATTTTCATAGCAACATGCACAGACAATTCCATTCTGAGAAATTTGATTGAACCCACCCTTGATGGGTGGCGATGATTTACTTCTATGAGTCGGGGGGGTTGGAAGATGCGCTTAACCAGGCTTTGAGGTGCTTTCAGGGTCTATGTTACTTTGAGGGCAATTGGGGAATCCCATGATTGTTATCCACAAGCCACACCAGGCCCGCACCTGCAGCCATTGATCACCACCTTGGGCAAGCAGTTGGAAGGCCTTTGCAAGGCGGAGATTTTTTGTGTGTTTGGGGGGATGGTCATTCTGCATAAAATGCACAATTTTTGTGTTGAACATCTGCGAAATATGGATTTTACATATCATCACCAATTATGGGTACGAAACCGATCCTGACAGAGGAATGGAACCAGTGGAACATGGGGAACGTGTCCATGGATTTCATCGGTGCCTTTGGATTCAGCATGTAATGGCCGCAGGGAGAAGGGCGGCTGGTGCCAGACGAGGCGAATCGCTGCGGGGGTAGTTGGGACCAAAAAGTTGATGGGCCTTCCAATTGCTGTTTGTTTTTAATTTTCAAACGGAGGTTTCTTAAGAAAAACGGGGGGTACCCCAAATCATCCAGTCGTCATGGATGACCATGACTTAGTATTGCAACTCATGCTGACTTGGGGATTCCCCATTTGAAGAAACCCCCAAATATCCAGTTCTTATTTGCAGCCAGGCAGGAAAGGTGTTGATTCTTGATCCCGAGTCCTCCATTCAACCTTGAACATCAGCTTGGCATTGACGGCACAGAAGGAATCGACTCCGGTGACAGCTGTGTAAAAATAAAGAGCTGGCTTGAGCCTCCCATGATTTTCACGTTTTAAGACTGCAGGCAACCCTTTATATGGCTATGTAGGAGTAAACAACCAGTTTTCCAGCAGCGATTTTCACGAAGAAACCAATCCATTGATCGCAGCTCAGGAACTCATGGACTTGCTAATGGCCTGGGCTGAGCTGGACTGGGAGGACGACTGCTTCAAAATCCAGTGGTTTATCATCATTTTCCCCATGAATGTGGCTAATATCTGGTCCCCTCTATTTTCAGACGAACCCAAAAGTTAGTTGAAACCCGAAAAAAAAGACACTGTTCCTTTTCTTGGATGGGGGCGTTTTGCTTTCGGAAGGTTTTCTTGCTTTGCTCCCGTTTTGCACCGCTTCACACTCACAAGTTTACCATCTGGTAATCAAACATGGCAATGGAAAATCCACCATTTAGTTCGATGATTTTCCCAGCAAACTATATACCTCCATCTAGTGCGGGGATTTCCATTGCTATGTTTACCGGAGGGTATGTAGGTATATCATCTCAACGTTGGTGAGAAGCTGGTGCCAGGAGGAAAATGAGGCGCAGGACAGTGTCCTGGTGGCGTTTAATGATTGCCGGTAAAAACCTATAAGTACTATATTTGAAGAATGAGTATCCTGGAAAATTCCTGCCATCTATTTTGGGGGGTTCACCAGGGGGTTTTGCAAGCTTTGATCCACACCCAACTAAGTATGAAGAAGTGCTGTAGAAATATATTTTCTTGTGATATTTTATTTTTTCCTGAAGAACAATCCCTTACTTACAATTCAATCCAGTGCGGGCAGCTTGTGAGATTGTGGATTGGTACTTTCCAAGCCACGCACCGTCGATGTTATACACATATTTGGGGCCTTTGAGTTCGGTGTCCATCAGCTATACCAATCGTGGAGTAGATGGAATGCCAGGATAGTCAACAATAATAATAGCTAATAACATTTGAAGACTTGAAATTGAGGGATATTCTATTTTTGCCCAAGATTGTTATTTTGGTCCTGAAGACTTCAGATGTGGGGCAGCTACAACCATCCTTGGAGACTTGCCAAGCAGCACTGTCCAACCAATCGTACTTTACAACTCATAAGGGGGGTGAATAATCCCAACCACTGGGTGATTTGCAGGGAAAGCTGGGTTTTACAATCTCACTTCACTAGGAATCGGCCTTTTGTGTGGTAGCCCCTTGCTTGGTTGTAGAGCCCCATTTTATCATATGTTATCCACATCACCACATTTGAAGTTACAGCAACCCCCAAAACAGATCAAGCAGATAGAAGAGCGCTTTACCACTATTTTAGAACTTGATTTTACATTTCTATTTTTCTTTTGGGGGTTGCGATATACCCCCAAAAGCAGGTTATCCCATTTTCGCCCGGGGTTTCGTTGCCGCCCCAACTGTCATCGGAATGGCGCCACACGTCCCAAGGTTTTGCGTGTCTGGAGTTGTGGGCCAAACGCTCTGTTCGCTCAGCTGAGTTCTTGGAAAGGCGAGGATGGCAGTTGGTGGAATCATGGAATGCATATGTATGTGATTGTATATGTATGTATATTGTATGTGTAAGTGTTTATATAGATATATACGTGCATGTCTATCCAATCTATCAATCAATCAATCTATATCTATCTATATCTATCTATATCTATCTATATCTATCTATATCTATCTATATCTATCTATATCTATCTAATCTATCTATATCTATCTATATCTATCTATATCTATCTATATCTATCTATATCTATCTATCTCTATCTATCTCTATCTATCTCTATCTATCTATCTCTATCTATCTGAATCTATCTGAATCTATCTGAATCTATCTGAATCTATCTGAATCTATCTGAATCTATCTGAATCTATCTGAATCTATCTGAATCT
>BGPT01002168.1:901-13897 GCA_003297045.1 Symbiodinium sp. clade C Y103 | reverse complement strand
GAATCTATCTGAATCTATCTGAATCTATCTGAATCTATCTGAATCTATCTGAATCTATCTGAATCTATCTGAATCTATCTGAATCTATCTATCTATCTACCGATGTATCTATGCATAAATCTATCTGTGCAAAAATCATAGCGACCTCAGCAACCACAATGAGAGGTTAGTGATTTTTGGGAGAGGTCGGTATGGGACCATCGGAATGGGTGGATTGGGGAAGTCATCCCCGCCATGAGTTGGAGTGTCCAGTGATGGGAATCTTCGATTGCAGGGGTAGCAATAGAGAAAGATCGCTGGAGAGTATACTTCAAACAAAAATTGCGTATATCAAGCAATTTAGTGAGAATCCGACAGTAAAACCAAGCTCTGTACAGGGCATCGCAAAATGATTTGTACATTGGAGATGGCCACTTTCGCGCTCAGGATACCCATCATGGGGTGGACACTTTTGCTTGTTGGTTGATTCTTGGCATCCTTGGCTATCATGCCTCTTGAGTTGGTGTTCCACCGCCAGATGACTGGAGGGCAATCAACCACGACCAATTTCTCAGCGGATTGGAGCCAAAACGACAATAGATACTGTATATCAACCACAATAAATCATCTACACACCAGGGAATGTTCCATGAAAGATGGCCTTGCCGGGTAGCTTTCCAGTATTTCCACAGCAGCACCGTAGCGGTCGCCGGCCGCAAGGCTTTCCCTGCGAATTTGCAGCCTACCCAGTGATGAGGTCTATTTTCATGGGAAAATGGTGGAGTTACCCTCTGGTAAACTAACACAAATATGGAAAATCACCATGTTTAATGGATAAATGAACTATAAATGGCCATTTTCCATAGCTGTGTTAGTTTACCAGAGGGTACCACATGTTACATGTTGTGGCAATTTTGATGGCGACAATGAGTGATTCACTACCATTTTATGGCAACTTTCATTGGACGATGATGTTTTTCTGGGATTTTGGGATTCGCCAATGATGATGTATCTAATTTTGAGGATCTTTGAAAAGACCTAACTGGTCCTTTCTCGAGGCCATTACCATATTACCTACCAATTCCAATAGTTGATGTTCGTTGTGTCTCAAGTTTGCACATTTGTTTGCGCACCTGCTGTAATAGTTTACAATTTTTCCACCATCCAATCGTTAGCAATCAAGCCATCTATTGGGGCCCCTTCCTGCACTGGCATTCTGAGCTATTTCTTCGGGTAGTTTTAGACGCAGATATTTACAGCCCCGAAAAACATAGAACAGCAAATCATCGCTATAAAATAGCGAGGGTTTGCTTTTATATCTTTTTGATCCCCGTAGGATTTTCCTCCATAGAATGGGTAGGGTTAACTCGCCCATAAAGCGCCATTCTATGGAATCTGTGTCCTTAAAATGGGGTGAACAAAACATTTTGTAGTAATTAGTGCTGTCCAAGCTAGTTGTTTCATTTTTATTTTGGAGGCATACAATTTTTAGGCACCCAAACTAATCATTTTGTAAGAAACAAAGGGAAACCAGAAACTATTTTGTAGAGGTCTGTCAGGGTATGTTTTGGTTGTCTAAGATTTGGTAAATTTGCCATTTATATACATGCAAATCAGAACTACCATTCTATAGGAAACCAATCGTTCACACCGGGATTCTTTTTGGACTCTCTCTCTCTCTCTATATATATATATAGATATTACCATATCTGTCTCTCTCTCTCTCTCTATATATATATATATATGTGTATATATATATATATATGAATTGATATATGAAATTGACTCTTCTGCTTTGATTTGCGTCTCCACTCCACTATGTTTTTCGAGGCTTCCCTCCGACCTTTGGGCAGTGCACTGGCCCGCCTGGTGCGTGGCATGAGGCGCAGCCATGGCGGAGTTGTGCCAAAAATGGGTCGGAATTCCTGAAGTTTCTACTGTCACGAAAAAATGTACCCTCTGGTAATTTGACGTAGGTATTGAAAATGGCTATTTATAGTTGATTTTGCCATTGAAAATGGTGATTTCCCATAGTTATGTTGGTTTACCAGAGGGTACATGGATAAGAGTTGGAAGAGATTTGGAATGTCAATCGATGGAAAAACATATCTGGATGGTTTGAATCTGATTGGACTTGGATCAAATTATACAACTTTTTTTTTTGGGAAAAAAATATGATACAAAACCGAATCTATGTAACCTGGAAAGATTCCAAGGAGGGGCGAAATGAAAGCACCATCTGTGCTTTTCAAATGACAAAGTGGAGATAGGTCGAAATTGGGGATCCCCAAACTGGTTGCTGCGTAGTATCCGCGGGATTACATTCTCAAGTCCTCACTGTTGTTGAGCTAGATTGAAGTCATCATTGTTCATTTCCCGCTTTTGGTGGGCTAGAGTCTGATTCAATTCCTTTTTTTGATGATCAGTCCCGTTTTTGTGGTTGTGAAAGCTTGTTTCTTGTGGTGAACATCCCATTGCTATGGTGGGTGAACCCCCAATGCAATTCCAATCTTCCCGAGTTTTGGTGGTTCTATCTATATATATATATAGATTAGTCGGATTAGAATCCCCTATTGGGGGATGGTCATACTGATTTATGTACCCCCCACGTTTGGATTCCCATGGCATGGGATGAATGACCAGGGGTCCCATGTTTTCCCATGTAACTTGACCACAGCACTTGAACGGGTTTGATTATAGATGCTTGATCATATATGGTGGCTTTGAATCCCTACTAATGTTGCTATAAATATCTATAAATATCTATAGATATCTCTATATAAATACCTATAAAGGTAGTATAAATCCGTATAAATCCCCAGTTTTACTACTGAAAAATTGGTAGAACCATGGGATTATCACCCAGGTCCAGCTCTGCGGCTCTGGTGGCAGCTCAGCGCTTGCTCGGTGCAGCCGAGGAGACGTTTTTTTGTGACTTCACCAAGTGGAAATCCAATGGCCACAGACATGGACACCTGTTTTTTTGGGGCCATGAAAAACATGGAACTAGTCCCTTTTTTTTAAAAAAGACTTACGGGATGGTGTTCTTGCCTCCGAAAAGGTGTAGTTGCCATATAAATCCAACATTTGAGACCAATTTCAGATGTTAGGACAGATCACAATTCTGTCCCCTGGTCATTTTGGCAAGAGACGGCAAAATTTGGTCGTGGGAATTTAATCAATCCGCACACAGAAATTTATGGGATCTGAATATCTGGTTTAGACATGCTTGGACGCTTGGAGGGACATCATCATTTTTATTGGCTGAGACACCACCCTTGAGGGGCTTTCTTTCGAGTGGCGATGAATTGATTAATTTCCGAGTGTGTCATGGAAATTCTATGAACATCTGCTTTGCTCAGCCAGTGCCTGCGAATGAGAAGCCCTCTATTTTGGCTGATAAAGCGGGTTGGATGCCATCAAAGAGTGTAAAAATAGAAGTATCCCAAACTATATCAACAACCCTGGGGCCTGGGGCTTGTACATTGATGTATGCATTGACATATCCACACCCAATCAAAACTTGTTTCGATGGGCAGATGGATCAATCATTGTCATTCTTTAGCCGGAAATGGAAGATGATACCTTGCTAGAGATTCACATCATTTGGAGGTATCTAAGGTTGGTCATGCCAAACCACTTTTGTTGAGCCAACCAAAGCGCCCTTCTCAGAGGACGCAACAAAGCTCCGCGGCGCCATCCGTTGGGATTGGGATTTAGCCAACAGGCCAACATCGGCCATGGGATGGTTGACCATTCCACAAATATATTGAAAAAAAACATGAACTTGACAGTGGCACCTGGAGATGGGTTTGATAAGAAGTGGTTTGGTGGTAACTGACCATTCTTTTTTCGATGATTGAGCGGCTGATTTGTTTGGGAGTCTGACTTCATGAAGGGACCTTTGGGCGAAACGAGATACACGGACCCTGATGGAAACCACCTCGTTTTATGGTTTTTGTTTTTTCCCTGTGGATTTGAGCCTTCTGAAACTTCCGAACATGATAGACCGAGAATATCAGAAGCAAATGTTTTTTTCTTGGCAATACCTTCCTTGATGGACCATTTTGAGCTTCATTGACCTCATTGATCTATGTTTAAAACATATTTTTGTACGAAACTATATTTCGATTCATCTTGACTAATGTTTGTTCAAAGATTCATTGACGATTTTCTGTTCTAAAGATGGCCACCGGCCTTTCCCCGTGAATGCAACGGTTCAGGATGGTCGAATCAGCCATGACGGGGTTGGAATTACCAACCAGCATGACTGGGTCATCGTTTAATAATTGGTTTCCCCAGTGTATTTTTTATGTATTTTTCACATCTATGTGAATTTCCCTCATGTCAGATTTGTCATTTGCTAGTCAATGATATCCCAAAGCATCCATCATTCATTCTTGACTGCCTTGACGCCAATGTCTGGGAAAGCCACCACACCAAAATTGATCCGCACGGCTGGAAGATCGATGCTGTTTGGATTGATTTTTTTTCCAGAAAGGAGATGGCAGTAGCCAGGAAGCAGGGATTCTCACCCCTAGCAACCATTCGCATTAGCGGAGATATTTCCTAAGACAAGCAGGGGATAGAACCCGCAAGCAACACATGGGGAGGTACAGCGAAAGCCACCATGGGGGGGCATTGAAATCCCAAAATTGGAAGCGGCCAATTTACAAGAACCCCCATCTTTGGCAGGTGAAAAAGTGGGCTTCTAGTTTCTTGTCGATTTTGCCTTAATCCAATCCAGTGAAACCTACGGACCTAAGGACCTAAAGCAATTGAGCCATGAAAAATACCACCGTTCCATGCCATGACATACTGGGTGGCTAAGAACTGTATCCCTAGTGTGATTTTTGAACAACCCCAAATCAACGGAGTACTGTAGGATGACCCACTATATCGTAACAACTCAACTGTTCTTTATCAATCATATCCCAATTTTAGGTGCTTAAAATCAATATTTGCTCCTTAAACCAATTTCTGCTGGTGAAATATGATGTGTGCTGGGTATGGGTGTGTCTGAAAATGGGGTAAACCCACAATTTCTGTATAGCCATTCAATAGGGAAAAAATATGATGAACCAGTGGATTCAGGTTTTTCCCCTCCAAATTAGAACAAAGTTGGTTCGTTGTATATCCCATTGTATCCCCATTCCTGTGGGATTCAGCCCATGCCCAATGCCCCATCTGGGTGAATCAACCCAGGGTGTCTGTCCATTCCAAGGCCTTCTCTGCTGCTCTGCGCCGCCGATCTCCTGCTGGCCCTCTTCGCGCGCGCGTCGGGCACCACGCGCGCTGGCGGACGTGGTCTTCGGCGTGGCGCGGTGTCGCAGGGGCAGGGATGGTGGAGGCGGGTCACCCCCCAACAAGCAGCAAGAGGGGATGGGTTTACTGAACCAATGGGTATACGCACAATTACCAGTTAACGGGTTGTCATAACCAACTATATGACGAAACTATCAAACCAAAAGATATGAATATACACATATATACAGATGTACATATACACATATATACATATATACAAATATACATATTGGAAATTCTAGTAATCGGTTCAGTACTGTTTAAGGTTTAAGTAATGAGCAAGGGATATGGGAGTGTAAAACGACCAACATTGGGGATGCCATGGGGATATAATTATTGGATATACAGTATAGCAAACAGAATAGGGTATTTGGGTGTGTCCGAAAATGTCGCGAATAGCGCCAATTTAGGCCACTCTAGGAGGGAAAACAATGATTGTATAACCAGTGGGTTTTGGAACACCACATGGTCCGACAAACCCAAACGACATGCATCATTCAGTTTTGAGGTTTACAGTCTTTGAATTTTAAGATGGAACCCGAACATTGGGCCGCTGTGTTTGGGAAAAAGGTACCTACTGGGTACTGCCGCTTTGAGTTTACTTCTTCAGACTGAATGCCACAATTGCAGAACCGTGTGTAATATTTTCATTTGCACCTGGGTATGAAATGTCGCATCAGCTGCAACCCTGAAGTCATCAAAACCATGAAAACTATCTCCAAAGTCACAGGCCTTGACACACATCCCCCGAAAAAGATGGGGCCTTGAACCACGGGCAACGCCATGGGGATCCAGTGGGTCAATCTGCATGGCCTGAGGTAATCGACGCTTTCATCCGCAACTGGCCGCATGGGGGGGACAAACCATCCTGCACCAGTTGGTCACCATTGGGGCAACTATTGGTAACTATGAACAACTGTAAATCATGGGATTGCAATGGGATTCAGTCCATCAACTGGTGCAGGAGTGCATCCACAGCACGTCAGGTTTATGGCTCAGAGTTGCAGCTCTGTATTGTTGCTTAGCCCCCCAAGTTCTGCTGGTGACATTTCCATTTTTGATTCGAGACGTTTCAAAAAGTTTGTGCGACTCCAACCCCAATTTCCCCAGCTTGTGTCGCTTCAATCAGCAATTTTTCGTTGAACTTGGTTATATAATTCTTGTTGGCTATGCAGCTATGAACCAATATTTCTCGAAATGAACTCATCTTTGCATTTTGAATCTGAGTCTTCGTGAAGGTAACGTTACTCCTCGGTACTTAAACACAGCTATGGAATTTCCACCATTTAATTCTATGATTTTCCCATTTCAATGTTTTTTTTTCTTCTTATAGGTATTTTTTCCCTGTGAAAAGCTCCATTTTTCATGGGGATTTCCCTGCTGAGCTGACACCGAGGCAGCTCTCACAACTGGAGGCCTTGCTGTTGAGCTGCGCCTGTGAAAGTGCCCGGAAAGCACCAGGCGATGTCCGAAGATGGGGAAGAAATGGTGGTAACCATAGGACAATTCCGGGGATTTTTGGGGATATAATATAACTATGATGAAGATGATAATGTGGATATAGCCAACCATACCGGATGAAGGAAATTAACTATATTTGGATTTGGAAAACAATAATTGGTAATGGCTCATATTCAAGGTTAATATACAATGATCACAATTTCATTGGGTCATAATCATTGTGAACTGTCAACATGATTACTCATTATGAACCATGGTAAGGAAATTATGAACTAATGGGGGTACGACAAATCATCCAAGTCGTGGATGACCATGACTTAGTATTGAAACCCATGGTGACTTGGAGATCCCCCACTTTTAGAAATCCCCATAAACAGTGATCATGTTTCATAATGGTTAATCATCACGATAATTACCTAACAAAGAGTTTGACCCTGAGAACATCTGAGAACCATAATTGTTTAGTGGAATTTCGTCTTTCAACCCCTGACTCATGGCAAGGTCTATAGCAATTGGGAGGATGGTAATGATGCTTAATTGTGGTCAACGATGATTGATGATGGTTCATGATGCTTGATGATTGAAGACCTTGATTCGGTTGATGATGAAAGGGGTAGTTTCGTGCTATACAGGGGGGGAATATATGCCCGCTTCATCAGATTCATTCCTCCATGAGTTTCATGAATCCCGTCGTTCATTGGGAAAGCAAGATGTCCAAACGGATTCACAAACCCCTGGTTGAATTGGGGTGGTATCCTCAGCTTCCCATTCTGGTTAGTTGAATTCACCATGTTTTGATCATTTCTGCTTCTTCTTTTACCTATAATATATATATATATACATATTATATGTAATGTATATGTATATATATATATATACATTGACTATATTTGCAATCCACATATTTTGATTGGTCAGCTTCCCGCTTTCGGTGGTTTTCCATCTAAAACTCTTGGGCGATCCAGGGGAAGGTGCTGACCCGAACTCGCACTTCGGCGGGATCCGGGGAGAGGATGGTGGAAGCGATCGTGGCTATTGAAAATGGCCATAGAAATAGTGGATTTTCCCATGAATAGCATGGTGATTTCCCCATAGTTATGTAAACGTTTACCAGATATTTAGATATTCGAAATGGCTACAGTACTAGGATTCAGAAGGTGAATGGTATTGAATAGGATTGAATAGTATTGCATAGTTGATATCCCACGAACGCACCGAAACACACTTCTTCGTAGTGACATGGGATTTCACTACGAGCAACCGTTTTTGGGGTCATGATTTCTTCCTTGTAAGCCGGAAGCCGAACCTCCCGGTTTCTGGTTTCAGTAAACCCAGGTGATCCGGATCAAACTTATCCACCTATTCCCCCATTTGATTGGAGGGTCGCCAAGCAGCGGTTCGCACATCTGGGGGTCCGTGGTTCCCCAGTGCCAGGGTCAAGTTGAAGTCCACTGGATCTTGGCCCCCCAATTCATCGTTGTGCAGCAAGGTTCTTGGCCCTAACGACTTGCGCATCCAAGTTGTTGTCAGTCGCCTGGTCTGCAAAAAAAGGGATTGACACCGCCACTACGTTTGCCGCAGGAAACCAAGTGGTCCAACAACATCCTCAGTGGGGAATCGTTTATGACAAACCATGAGAGGGCAAAACATTGCCATGAAATCCCTATGGTTTTTCTTCACCGGCCCAGCTGAGGCGCTCTTCAAGGCGGTGCCCTTGGAGGCCGTGCGATTGCCACTGTGGGTGGAACGGCCGCACCTTCTGCAGGATGCCTTCAGGTGGGGCAGCGCCTATGATGAATGGGATTGAACCGAGAAACATGGGGTTGGATGGGATTTAAACCTATGATTACTGATTAATTGGGATTATAACCAACTAGTGATTTAATCATTAACATCGTGAATGAATGGGAATATTGATGGGAAGATTATGGGATTTATAACTTTATAACCAACTAGTCATTAACATTAATGATGAGAATAATTGGGATATACCCTGCGGTAGTCAAACGTGGCTGGCTGGAAATCCCCAAACTAGATAGAGGTTATAGCTGGGAAAACTACTATTAAGGGTGATTCACATTTTTTTTTAAACAGCAATGTAATAGATTATAATAGAGGGATTGACATCCCTGACTTGGATCAACATGATTAAACACCATCTAGGTATGGAGATTTCATATGGGTATATCATCAAGAATTCTTCAATCATGAATACGTATATATATATATATATGTATACATATCATATTGACGAAATCTGGATAGAACTACGCATGGAGATGATCATTTCAGATTTCGTGGGGATTCAACACACAAACATGATATCAGGGGAATATCATGGGGAGATATTTGGATGAATTTGATCCCTTATACAGCCGCCTCTGCTTCAGCTGGGGGCCGATTTGCGAAGTGTGTGGGCCCTACGGCCTTCAGGTTGGTGCAGATATACCTCAGCCAGAAGGGATTTGACATGAAAAAGACAATCTATCTTAATAATCAGCAATGTGAAGAACACGTCGAAGGAAACAACCAACAAGTTTTTTTTGTATGGAAAAGGTGCTTCTGGCATTGAAAGCAACGAGGAACTGAGCCATGCAATCCCTCAGACTCGCTATTTGGCAGGCCCATTTTGGAGGCTGTCTATGCCGCACCTACAGGCGGTTGGGATTCACTCAGTCTGGGGGATGGTCATCAATCCATGGAATAACTTCGGGATGTAGCCATGATGGAAACCCATCTGATTTGACCATGGCACATATATCCTGGCCACTGGTTCAGTTGCAGGGGATCTCATGATCGATCTTCGCCTGTGCCGTCAGCATTTCCCCCATCCTTGGTAGGGTCAAATCCCCGATGTTCTTGGTTACACCTCAAAATTTGTTGCTCAAACCCCCAAACCTCTTGCCTCAAACCAAATCTTTCTTGGTATAAAAGCTGGTGAATGAATGAAAGAAATCACATCTTTTGTTGGTTACATCATGTTACATCCCCTTTTCTTTGCTGTTAAACTCTGTCATTTCGTTGTTGCTTCAGCCGCTTTGGCGCCCCAACTTTTGGGTCAGGCGCCTCAGCCTGCCTGGTGGCGCAAGATTTGGCCCGGCTCTGGGAGGCCTTGAGCCAGGCCCGGGAGATGTGGAAGTTTCCTAAGTCATGGGATACCCCCCAGTTCTCATCCATTTTTTGATGGATTTATTTATAAATCATCCAGCTATTGGGGATCCCCCCATTTATGGATATAACTATGGTATGCATGGGGTTTATGAACCACTAGACTGGAATCTTAGCTAGATAAGCCCAAGAATTGGGCTGAGCCCAAGAATTGGGCTGGTTGGGGCGAACAAATCCCACAAACATCATGTTCGGGGGCCTCACCGAACGAAAGGGTTTCTGAGTGTTTTCCAGTTCCCAGAAGTGGTGGGACGTCCTCACCTCTCCGTGGGGCAGAGCATCCAACCCCCCGGATGCAGGGCGGGGCTCGTCAAGCGGTTCAATCCGCTGGGCGGACAGGCGCGGCGGCCAAACTCGCCCTGCAGAAATCTTACATGGCCAACCCCCCCAAAATGATGTGGATAAACACTGGGTATTTCTAGTGATGTCGAACAGAAAAGATCACACCGTCAAAGCTATGTCTTTTGGCTTTTGGCGTGAAATGATGTGACATGGTTTTCCAGTCACCTTGCACCCCATCTGAGTGCCATCGCCTCACGGAAACCGTAGGTACCACATTTCTCCGCCACTGGTGGGTACAAAGGTTCCAGTTTTCTCCCGTTTACATATTCACTATTTGTGGTAGTTTGCACCCAATGTACCCGTTGGCAAGCATGGATGGCTGGAAAATCTACCCTTTGTCGATGGAAAACAGATCTAGACTTGCGCGATTTTCCGCCAGCTGCAAGTTGGTCAGAGTACCTGGCTGGATATCCTGCATAGATTTTCGGGAATCAAGAGTGGTTGGAAACCCCTTGGGAAGAAGTTCCCCATTCCCGTGGTCTCAGTTCCCCATGCAGTAGACTCAATCATTATCCCAAGTAAATTGGCATAAACGAGCGCCGAAAGTGGTGACTTTTTCGTGTCAGCACCACATAAAGCAACTGGAAATATGGACAAATCTCATCTACAAACCAGTATCGCTCTGTGGGACGATACACTTCCAGTGGATCGTTCCACACCAGCTAGGATCCCGTTTTTTTGCCCCATCTGGTACGGGTCAGAACTATCACCAAGATGGATTGTTTACCCAACATGACATGATATTTTTTCAGTGACCCGAGGTCTCTGGATGGCGAAATCCCCACCTCTCGGCCTAGCCTTCCCAGGTCTGACCACGTACCAAGCCAAAGTGCAGCGTGCCACTGCAGGTGCCCTGTGGTCGATGGGGATTTTATGGGGACAATATGGCGGTATACAATGGTATACAACCAACCATCATGAAATATCTCATGGGGTATATACAGGGATATCAAAATATAGACTGACCATTTTCCAACATCGGGGACCTAAGTTTTCATCAATGTTCAACTTATTTTACCCCTTGTAATCAAAGGCAACTGATAATCCGAGATAAATGGTGTTTATAGCTAGGAAAATCGTCTTGTGAATTGGTCATTTTCCATTGCTATGTTTGATTACAAGAGGGTTTATATTGTGATATAAGAGTACAACACCAATATGAAAACAGTGGGTGGGTCTCAAAATTGGGTACAACCCCGCATTTGTGGCGACTGGGAAATAGAATATAGAAATGAATAGACATGATAATAAATGATACATTGGTGGTTTTTGGGGCACCCTATTCTCAGACAAACCCATATAGGCTTGAGGAATCCCATTCTTCATGGTGGGATTGCCAGAATCCATTTTAAGTACGTCGTAACTTGACCATGGGCACATTAACGTCTAACGTCGTAACCCAAGAGCAAACACTTTCCAACGACTTACCAGACACGGGTGGGGTTGAAGCCCTCCGAAATTGGAGGGTCCTTATTGGGTTTACCGCATTATACGGAATCCCTACTGATGGTACAATGACCATAAGCCATGACCTCAGCACATTTCAAAAACCCGGCAGACGCAGATTGAAACAACAAAAAGGAAGGACTTGGCGTAGCCGCGCTGCGTTGCCATCCCATCTGTGCCCAAGTGCAAGTGATCAAATCCCACGAAAGTAGTGATAAATTCCGTTTCGATCGGAACTTCAAATCCCACTAATCCGCCATGAAATCCTCCATGTACCATATTAAGCCTATCAACATCCCATCCGTCTTCCATTTATTATACTAATACCCCATGAGTTAATCCCATACAAGACCATAGTTGGTTCTATATTACTTCTGTACCCCTAGTTGATTTATATTCCTGTTGATAATTAATCCTTCACACTGAGTGGATGGACAAATCCTGCACACGAAATGGTAACTATTGGTAGTTGCGAAACACTGCAAGTAAAGGGATCGTAATGGGAGAAACCATCTACCAACTGGTGCAGGATTTTATGAATCCCCCATTGATACAACAGTATGATATATATATATATATATATATATCTATACACCCCCAGTTGAACGATATCCCCATTGATATCCCAGCCGTATTCCACTAATATTCCATCCATATCCTATTAGATATGGGATATCCCCACTCATCCTTTGTCGAAGAGATAGAGATGTATGGGGCTAGATATCTATAGACTAGAATGGGATTAGATATAAATCCCATTAATCCTATATCCCATGTGTGTGTATATATATATATATATACACATATCCCCACTTGGACATTGAACTACTGTAAATCTCCATTGATACACCAGTAATATCCCATTAACATCCCTAGTTGAATGATATTCCCCTGGAGCCATATCATAGTGGTCACATATCCCATATAATTCTCCATCTACAATATTCATACTCCACTAATCCCCAGTTACTATTGGTATATATGGCCTTTAAGTTTGAGCATGCCGCCCTGTTCTTGATGCTCAAGTCTATGGTCGTGTTAGTTGAGAAGGTGTTAGGGTGGCTGACCTTGGCAAGTGAGGTGACCAGGATTACTTCGTGCCCCTTCCATNTTCTTGATGCTCAAGTCTATGGTCGTGTTAGTTGAGAAGGTGTTAGGGTGGCTGACCTTGGCAAGTGAGGTGACCAGGATTACTTCGTGCCCCTTCCATTGTTCGCCAAGCTGCCTCCCTTGGGTTGTTTTTGGATTTTGCCTTGGACTGTTTGCTGCCTTGGTTCTCTGTGCTTTTGGTGC
>BGPT01002167.1:76980-104592 GCA_003297045.1 Symbiodinium sp. clade C Y103 | reverse complement strand
AACATCAAACAACCTGTATTTTGTATTCATTTCAGTACGAATGACTGGGGA
This sequence comes from Symbiodinium sp. clade C Y103, assembly GCA_003297045.1. Taxonomy (NCBI): domain Eukaryota; class Dinophyceae; order Suessiales; family Symbiodiniaceae; genus Cladocopium; species Cladocopium sp. clade C. The sequence goes on along the minus strand of BGPT01002167.1, from coordinate 104,541 downwards.
ATACGCTTTGCCCTTGCGCTCGCCCTTGCGCGCTCTTGCGCGACCCTCGTGTTTTCACATACTTGACCCAAGGTTTCTTTAAGCAATCTTGGACATAGACTTAATTAAATTGACGGGGTTTTTGAACGGCCCTCACATACCATATTTCGATATATTTCGGGGGATGAACGTCCATAAATACAAACAACCTTTTTTGATGTGAACAGGGGTACAGGGTTTTGACCCATAGCCAAATATTTTTTACGTGATTCACATCCCATGGTGAATTAACAAACAAACAAACAAACAAACAAACAAACAAACAAACCAAAACATGAACAAATCAGGCACGCAAATGGGGATGTTGATGGACTTTACTGGATCTGAATTGAAGGGATTTGAAGGGATTTGATGCATAGAAAATGGGAACTTTGATGGAATTTAGATCTCAGAATGGTGTTAATGATCTGATTTGCATCGCATTCCCCTGGCATGAGGAGCACACAACCAGCAAGGTCGTGCGGAGGTGTTTAGGGTGTCTGGGCAAAGCCCTGTGAAACTCGAATTTCACGAACGTGAGTCACGAACAGTCGTGGCCTTGATGTCTCTGTAAATACACGTCTTATGTGTGTGTGTGTGTGCGTGTGTGTGTGTGTGTGTGCGTGTGTGTGTGTGTGTGTGCGTGTGTGTGTGTGTGTGTTAATGTGTTGCCAATAGTTTCGTTCAATCACAGCTGTTTCCAAAGCATGACATGATCATTTGGCCGATGTGTTCGCGTTCACGAATGCCGAGAAGAGGTTCGCTTTTTTGTGTCGGTGACCAACCTCGGCGAAAGGTTGTTGGAAATGACATTCTCAAAAATTGATTCAAGCATAGCAAAATGACCATGTTCACCAATAAATACAAGCAGGTGAGATTATTTCGGAAACTTGGATTGATTCAACATAATTCAACATTGGGAATCCCGATGACGTCCTGTAGGATGACTGGATGACACAAAACTGAACCATTAGCCAATAGGGCCTCCTTTTCCCGTGGATTTCAAGTGAAGTCACCACTGTTTGGTGGAAACATAATTGTGAGCTTGCTATACATGATCTCAATCTATTGCGTTTAGACAGTGTTTAGACTTTGGAATACACTACCCAAAAAAACAACAACAAAAACATATTTCGATGATGCCGATTTATATATTCCTTTGGAGAACCTCGTGCTCGACCGCTGTTTGCATATATCCCCCAATCCCGTGACACCGATCACCTTACCTGGTCACTGTTTCAATCTCAAGCCACCAATCAGTTTTTGATAGCATAAAATGTGTCACAGAACTTCCTGTTAACCCTCAGGTATATCATTTTTCATGATCTATATCAGCAAATTTATTCTAATTCACTGATGAATCTTTCATGTCATAGGTCAGCTTTTAGGGCTCTCAGCTGTCGGGAAAGACATGGGCATGGCGGTGGAACCGAAAATCACATTTTGAGACATCTGCAATGACGTATCATGATTGATTTATTGAATATTATTGCGATAGGCCGTTTGAAATCTAGAATAATAGTAAATGTTCATCATATATCATTACGTATTGAACATATGCAGTATTGATTGTGATCTGGTCCAATCTGCTAATTTCCATGATCTGACTATTCAGCACTATTCACCCTGAGCAATTCACCAACGTGATCAGAGGTTCAGAACCTCCTGGTGTACGGTTATATCAAAGCCATTACCCATATTTGATCATACCTAGACCCTTCAAGTACCAACAAAAATGATGTTTTGCCATGCTTTACCCCGTACTTTCATAAAATTTCAATAGGTTTTAAACATTTTTTTGCTGGGTTTTTTTGAGGGTCTAGGTATTTCCGTATAATTCCCCTGTGCAAGTCAGGCGAAATCAATTTTATTTGGCACAAATATCAACTGATATTCATCAGGAATAGCAACCAAAGAATGAGATGCCGCAAAGTGCCAGGATGGTAGTTCCATTATAATTCCATATTTACAGGTTTCCAAGTGTTTGTCCTCAATTTTTGCGTTGTTACGCTACAAATAGGTGACCCTGTAGGCTGCACTGTTTTGCTATGCCCAAATCTTATAGCCATCAGCACGACGCATTGATCACCTTCCATCATCTCTTCGGCATCCGAACGACGGGATGACGAATTTGGTTGGCACCTGTCCCACGGATCGCGGTCCCCGACATTGAGGCTGAATCAACAGGAGGACATTGCCACTATGTTGTCAGATTATCGGTGGAGCCACCCATCTGACATTGATGCTGGTCATTATCATCATCCCATTTCTATGATTGAACATAAAGCGTGTTTGAAAAAAAAAACATCACTTGACTCATCAAAATTCCATACACAAAGGAGTTTCAGTGCGGTGCACCCAATTAAACCTCCTGACAGTCAGGGGCACTCATGTGTGGCCGATGACCACGCATAATAGCCCCAATCTGCAAGGAGCACCCCTGCAGTCAGGAGTTCTTCTGGCTCCGCATCGTTGCAGCAAGAGGCCAGTGGACAACAATGGTAATAAACAAAAGGCCACTGATCAGAAATCCGGCGACAGCGATCACTCTGGCCACCTCGTCACTGTCGAACTGTTTGCACTTCAGCACTTTGAAGCCCATGGCTACGCCATCGATGCAGCAAACGACTGTAAAGACAGCGCCGATGCTGAAGACAGCAATCCTCACGACTTCAAGCAGGTATGTCAAATCGCCCACGTAGGAGTCAGCCATGCGAGAAGACACAAAAATTGGTTTAACGAAGAAAGCAAACCCAGAAACTCAGCCCAGCAACAAAACCAGATTGCTGAAGCGCGCGTGCACAGTCCAATCAGAGTTTCCTGAACCGTTTGTCTGCTGTTCTTATTAGCTGACCAATGATGAGAATCATATGCAATTGTCATCGTTATCATCATGAGTACATCAAAATCACCATGACAACACCACTACATGTATTTCAGAATCATTTTTGTACCATATATCATTAAAAGTCATATTTGCCAACATTTAGATTCTGCTACCACTGCAATCAGCAGAATCAGCACTATCATATTTCTAGGTACACTGTAACATATTATAATATAATTCACCAACCTGAAGACTTTGGTAATGTTGGAATAGCTTCCCCAAGCCAGAATCGTCATGGTCATGACCATTGTGATCCAGCGAGATTCATCACCACCCATTCAAGTACCATCAGCATCAGTCAATTGATGGTATTGGTAACTACTGGTAACTAACATGATATAATGGTCATAACTAAGTAACTAACATTTAATGGTACTAATCAGTTATATCAGTCAATTACTACTGGTAACTAATGGTCATCAGCGTCAACTAGTAAATAACATGATATATTTGTAATGGTGGCGGTAACAATGTGTTACCAATACTAAATCGTAATGGGAACTAAGCACACCAATAATTACAGTATTAATTATGAGTCAATTGCGTCATGATGTATTAAATTACTAACTATTCAATTACCATTACCAGTGATGAGTTAAATGACCACTTAGATCCGATCAATGATTACCACGTGGCATCCACTACATCCCCCTGAAATCCCCATGAAATCCCAATGTTTGTCAAATGACTAGTGGATATAGAATGTATCATATCTCATTAATAACTAAAAAATATATCAATGTAACTATTAGTGAAAACATCGATGATAACATTAGACATTAGCTATTACCCTCTGGCAATCAAACCTAGCAATTGACAATACCCCTTTCAGTTCGATGAATTTCCTATCAAAACCTCCGTTCAGTTCGGGGATGTTCAATTGCCACGTTTGATGACACCAGAGGGTAATTCACCGGTCGTTCAGCTTAACCATTATGACATAATCAGTAATCGACATAGTTATATCATCATTTCGAGTCATCCGCATTAAATATCGTACATATATGTATCTATCTATCATCAATCAAAATTAGCACTAATCAGCATTGATACAACTGATTAGCATTGATCATTAAATGTAACCGTCATGATATATCAATTTAACCATTCACCAACAATATCATATTTACCCTCTGGTTATTCAACATAGCCATGGAAAATGGCCCCTTTATAGATGATTTATGGTAGTTTCCCTCTTAAACATGGTGATTTTCCATAGCTATGTTAAATAATCAGAGGGTAAATCTAACCATCAGTTCACCAGTCGATGTTGTCTCATTGCACCCCCGTCCCGCCTCAGGGTGATCTCGGCAACTGCCACACGTACACTGGAGCCAGAACCAGAGCGCATCCATCGAATGCTATGGAGATTTCGTGGAAAGAATGATTTATCCTGCTGATCAATGGTGATTAGTGGTGGTTGATAGTGGTTAATAGTGGTGATTAATGGTGATGAATGGTGATGAATGGTGATGAATAGATAGATATACCATACAAATCCATAGGGTTACAAATGGTCAATAATGGCTATATAAAGCTTAAGAAAGGTGTATGATCCATCATATGGATATATGTTTTTCATGGATATTAGATTATCACCCTCCGGTAATCGAACATGATTTTCCCATTAAAACCTTCATTTATAGCGGGTTTCCAATTGCCACGTTTGATTCCCAGATGGTCACTACAGCAACCCCAAAAAGATGAACGGTTCATTTTACTATCAATCTCTCAGTTGGATTCAAGACGATGGCGACCTAATGAGATAGGATTTTACATCAATTATCAATTGGGGGATTGCTAAAGAACCATTGCTAACACTTCTTCATTTTTACTTGGAAACAATTGGAAGCAGGTAATTTCGTGATGTCATGCGGTATTTCGTCCAGGCGGTCACCAAGCAACACGAGGGTTTTAAGCATCACAAAACCATGGTTGAATAAATGGGTTGATCTCGGAATGGTGTATCTATGTGTATATATATATATATAATATATAATGTGGGGCCCCTAGATAGCTAAGTTGGTTTATAACTCCAATAACTATGGTTTATGATACACTTATAACTATGGTTAATGGGGTTTTCCAACCAACTAATAAGTGGGGGCCCCCACATTGTATATATATATATACCCCAATCATCCTTTTCCCCTAATACTAAACACCCTCTAGAAACCATGGTTTACTCTAGAGATTTACACATATTTGGGACAATTTGGGGATGTTAAGTATTGGGGGGATGGGATTACATGGCAACTCTTATGGGTTAAACTTGATGATAAACGATAAACAACTGATTCAGGGCTACCCCATCTTGAAACAAACCTGTTCACAACAAACCTCGTGGGTGTACTGATGGGCACCACAAATCTACCAGAAACTTTGAGATATGTTCAGATGGCTTGAGATGAGTGGTTGCCAATTTCAACCCATCACAAAACAGCTGTACTGTATAATCCAAATGCGAAGACTAGTGAATGAAACCACAAAAGGCGAGATCTTTCCGGTGTCGCAATGATAGCCCCGACTTATTAAACTAACTAGTATATAGGCATATTTTCCAATACATCTATGTATGATGATAGTTTTACTACTATCTTAATTATTCGCATGCTGTGAATTCACTGAAACAAAGCTTCCTCTGGATTTACCAAAGTCAAAGTCTACTCCCGAGCTCCCAACACGAAGAAGTCTGATCAGGACACACAAGGATAGGTCATGATCGGTGTTTATCCAGTGGGATACACATCCAAGTAATGTGAGGATAACAGCACACACTGTAAAATATTTATATATCACTAGGAAATAGAGATATACTGAAAGTGGGCAAGTATATTTGGATGGCTTGCAAAGTAGGTAAACTCAGCCAGGAATTAATATAAGTAAGCCTGTCAGGGGACTTGCTCGGTACCAACTGCCACCTGCTACCCGGAATGATAATCCAAGTAGATCTACGAGCAACCTGCAGTCATGCTTCTTTTGTTGGGTGAAACTTCTAGCCTAGCCCTTTCTTCAAAGACATGGTTCCAGGTTTCAGCGAAAGTTGGGTCTATGACATGGACATCGCAGCCGTCCAGCAAGTCAACTACAACGTGTGAATGATGAAAGCATCCAAGTGCAGAATATATCTGCCATCCCGTAATCAAACGTGGCAATTGGAAATTCCCTATAATTGAATTAACATCTTGTATAGAATGGGAGAATCATCTATAGGAGGCGGTGGATTTTCCGAATTGCAGTCCCAATCGCAGCCCCAATAGAGTTACAAGCTAACAGAAACCTAGCTCTCGGGCCCCACATTGCAGCCCCAATCCACAGACCACGGCTGTCGGCCTCCGGGGCGGTTTTGTCGCCGCATTGTCTCTGTCCGATCTATCGAACATTCCAACGGGATGTGAACTCCACCGCGGTTGGTCTGCCACCTGGTGTGGTTCAACTGTCCTGCTGAAACAAATATTCATATACCCTCTGGTAATCTAACATAGCTACCCAGTATGGAAAATCACCATTCTTAATGGGAAAATCCACTATAAATGGCCATTTTCAATAGCTATGTTAGTTTACCAGAGGGTAATGTGTATGTGCACTGTGCAATATCATATTTACTGTATTAATATGTATTAATACATTCCACCAGCAATGCAGATTCCTTCTGTCTATTGGGTTTTTTAATCACCCCTACATTCCAGGAGTATGACCATTTCCAAAAAAAGGGCTTACTACATCCCAAGTTTTGAGGCACATCAGGTGAGTGGGATCATCACCCCGGAAATAAACATGATTAAAGCCCAGAAGTTAGCAATGATCATGAGATACTCCTAATCTCCCAGTTTCAGAAAACTTGATATTGAAAATCTGGATGCTCCGTGCCGATTTTGTCTACTAGAGGGTACCAACAAATGCTGTTTTACTATGTTTTACTGTCAAATTTAGGCACCCTCCCTCGAATCCACCGAAATGGTGTGGAAATAGATGGCAAAATGTAAACCCGAATTGTTTGGACATTCCTATACAAGGGACGTTGTAAACAAATCACATGACACTTGGCTTACCCAATCTCCAAGAGTCAAATTCCAGTTGCCAAAGCGTTTCAAGCTTAGTGCCAAAAAACTTACTCTTTGGTCATCAAATATGGCAGACAAAAATCCAGTAGCATTCTGACTCGGTTTACTCAACAACGTGCGGGCTTTTTGCACTAACAGTCACTAACAGGTGGAGTTCCAATAGCCCGCAATTAAATCATATAGATATTTGCTTCCGGATGGCGTAGATTATCAGGTATCCAATAAGTTCATGTATTTTGTAGGTGTTTGAACTTTCCTATCTTTTGGGGGGAGTTTGCGATACTAGCCTTTATAATTTGAAAGTGGGGATCGCTTCAAAGGTTGGATGTAATCGTGAAACATCATGAACTTTCAACAAACAATAGTGAAATGTCCTATCATGAAAGAGCCTGATGTTTTAAGTGCCACAGTAACCTCCCCAGGGTCAGAATATAGAAACTACGGTTTCTCATGGCCGGGGCCAATTCCCTGGTGTCAGGCTGTGCCGCAGCAGAGTTCAACACCAACCGTGTGCTGAGGTGCCGCCATGGCACATGATTTTTGCTTTTCCACAGCACTTGGATACACTGGCGTCGTGACATAACCACCGAACCTGTGTCTGTTTCTTCAAGTGATGAAACCCAAGTGGGGAGGATCACAAAAAACCAAAGTAGGGACGGCTATGATGTTGAAATTAAATCTACATTAATCTATTCTAATCTCATGAACTTAAAGGAATGACATGAGAAACATGAGAACTAGCTGCTGGTACTATGTGGCCAAATTTCAAGCACATGAAGATCTTCATAGTACTGCAAAAAGATCTGACAAACGGCTTACCAGAACCCAATGTGAGGTGTATGTATGAGCAATGTGTTTCAAGCGTTCCAGCAATGAACGTTCGAGGGTACCGAACTTAGGGGTACAAACCCAATTTGAAGAATTTGTGCAAGGCAAATCCCCAACATGTGCATCTCCATTTTAGGGAATTACAAGTTTACAGTTTATAGGCATAACTATCACTATAAATTGAAGATGGAGTCCAAAAAAGAACGTATATCTATATATAATTGGGAAATTCTATTCCTGACCGGCTTTTGCAAGGTTCAAGGCTCCTCCTCCTGCAATGCCATGTATCCAAGGGGCTGCAGTCTACGATCCTAAGATGAATTAGATCCTTCTCATCCATGTGGCAAGGGATCAAAAGCAAGGGTGACTTTGTGTTAAGCCCTGTTAAGCAAAAAAAGGTAATTTCATGACAGACAGTGGGATATCTACCCTTTGGTCATTTAACAGAGCTATGGAAATGGCCCATTGATCGATGATTTGGTGGTTTTCCATAGCTTTGTTAAATTGCCTACCAGAGATTACCAGAGGGTATCTCAAAAATGGTGGTACATCGAGCTAACATGGCTACATGGATCGAAACCTGTTGTTGAGAAAGCTGCTAGTTATCCTTGTTCACTGTTCACCATCCATAATTGAGAAAACCATAGGTTTGGACATTTGGGCATGTTTATCGTGATTTTCCCTGTCATTTTTAAAGTGGAAGTAATAAGATTGAACAACCAATCTGAAGCTTTGTATGAGGTGGTTTCCCACTTCTTGGAGCATCATGTTTTTCGGTCACCAAATCACCAAACCTCAGGTGTTTGGCTCGGAGCAACAATGAAAGTTGGCAAATTATGATATTTATCATTGAAACACCTGCTACGATCATCATTGTTCACATCATCGTCAACTATTTAATATATTTCAAATACAATTACAAGCCATTTGAGATTACTCCACTGTTCCCTATTCGTAACCAACGAGAGTGAGGTTGTTGGGTTTCTCTGCTCGGATCCAGTCCAATGGATGATCGGAATGCGAAAGGCGGAACCGGGAGCGTCCAGTCCAGTCGATGCGCAGGAAAGGAACATGTCTGGTGCTGTTTTTTTGGAAGGTATCATGGACTCCACTCACTGATTTAGGATGGTTTAGCTTTATATACAGGGATACTCAGGGATGTATATTCATCATTTTCTTGGAAGTGAATATCGTGGTATCTTGGTATATACCTCCGCTGTTGGACTCATTGCTGGATATTCACCTCCAAGTGCTCTATGCTGGAAGATTGACACCAACTCTAAAGAACAATGGCCTAATGATGTAGGATTGAACAAAACCCTTGGTGGAGCAAATTGGATGCCCCATGGGAATTAAACAGTTTGCTGCGGAAAATGGCTATTGGGTTCTTTAAAGTAGTGATTTTTCCGTAGCTATGTCAGTTTACAAAAGGGTAGGGATCTAAGGAGAACATGCATTAAGTGTTGGAATGTTGTAACATGGTGAAACTAGTGAAGCTAGCCCTCAAAAGAAAAGTGAAAAGGTAGGATGTCTTCAGACTTCCAATTCAATCAAACAAGGAATATGAAATGATTCAAGTGCCAGCCGGGTTATGTTAAAGGGAAAATATCCGTACAGCAAATATCCCTGGCTCAGTAGCTTGTCCAAAATCCATGGCCAGCGCAAAGAGTTCTGTTTCAAACATTGCTTGTGATTAAAAATCAGGCAATATGAGGCGTTAGTGACCCACATACCCTCTGGGAATTTTAACGTAGCAAACTGGAAAATCACCACCTATAAATGGGCCACGGCTGCCAGTTCGCTATCTTAAATTACCGGCGGGTAGCCCCAACAGCAACAATGTTCATAAGGAAAACGACGACCAACCAGCGGACTTCGAACATGGGCACCTGGAGTTCAGAGCCTGTGGTCACTAAAGTTCTTGATCGAAAGTGAGGGATTTCCCAGTTTTGAAAGTAGATATATCATGATATATCCATTAAAATGCAACGATAGTCAAGAATCATCGTGATGAGTTGGTTTGGAAACCTAGCCTGATCTAATTTTTGCAGCTTTTGCTGCTTTCCCTGTAGTAAAGCCGAAACTTGAGAAGGGGGGAGCCTACGTGTCAGAACTTTCCACAATGTGCTTTCATGCAGGAAACAAATATAGTCATTTGATGTCATTTGATTTAGCTATTTTTAATGTGCTATCTGAATAGTCTGCATTATTGCCTTTTCTAACAGCAAACGGAGTCCAAACCAGACTTGCCTATCTTAGGGGCGCTTGAGCGCTGTACCCATCCAACTGCACCGTCAGCTCCCCTGTTCCGCCGATTCGTGCTTGTTGCTATGCCGCTGCACAGCCTAGGCGGTCAGCCTGAACATTTCACTGACCTGGCACGTTGGTTTCCCAGGAAGACAGCAACAGAAATCTGGCATGTTTAATGATGTTTATACTTAGATGATCTTGACCTGATAAGCTCAAGCTTTCTATTGCTTTCTATGTATAGTACAAGTGGAAGCGCACTGCTAGTGGAAGCACACTTCTATATTGCAGCCTGTAGATGGAATGTTCACCCAAGTACTTGATGGCTCATGGTACCAACAGTTGCGCGTTTTGTAGCCAGCTACAAAGGAGGAACCGCCACGGTTCCAGGTGGGACTTCTTGGCTGTCCATCATCCCAAATAGCCATTGGCCGAGATGATAGCAGGATCTGGAAATGACTCGGAAATTGGAAGCCCTCCAAGAAACATGGTGAAAAAAGTTGGTATATCTCCATTCACATGGGATTTGCTGGGTAAATCCCGCATTTTTGGGACGCATCTAAATATCAAGTTGGTTATAAAATGTTATAATTACATCGTTATCCTACGATACTCTCTGCAGTTGGTAAAAATAAGCACTATTGCTGTTGTTCTTTGAATCCGCCTTTTTCGGGACACCGGCCCATCGATTTTCCGCCGAAACACCGCGCAACAGCTACGATCATGGAGAGCTTTGTCTACCACTAGGCTTGGTGAGACTCAGGTACCGTGTTGCGCAACGGTGCGTTTTCTTGGATGTGTTTTCCGATACAACTAAGCCTTCTGGTAAACTAATATAACAATGGAAAATCACCATTTTTTTGGAAAATCCACTATAAATGGCCATTTTCCATAGCTATGTTAGTTTACCAGAGGGTAAGCCTTCTGGAGCATGCTCTGGAAAATCATCAAAGCCACATGGGGGATTGTCCACAGCCAGAAAAGAAGGGAACAGTTCCTTCATCGATTCTTCACTGACGATGCCATTTTGAAACTGGTTGATATCCAACAAAATCAACAAACATGTGTTTGTATGTCCTCAAACGTCACTGTCTTCATAATGCTTGGCAAACAAACACTTTTGAGCATCATATTAATATAGATCTTCACCAATGCTCCAAACAAAAGCATCGTCGACACATATCAGAATGATTGGCCATCATTTAGATCTTCTGAGATCCTTATCATTCCAACACTTTACATATTCAAAACAATAAATCTTGAAAAATGCAAACAATCATTTCATCAATGGCTATTTCGGCCACCTAAATTGGAGGCCTCTACCACATATCAGGCCCAAATTTCAGGGCAAAGTTTTAGGAGAATGTCCCCACTGATCTTCACGGGAAGATTTCCTCACCGTGGCCGTGGTTTCCGTTTTGGTAGGTCGCCGCATGGATGGCCGCGCCGTAGAAGGTGTCGGCATCCATGTCCTTGGCCTGTGGGGATTTCAGCAGCATTTTAATGCTGAAAGATTGGGATTCAATGTGATTTGATGTACTACTGAGACATGACTAAAATTTGTGCAATTTCATGTGTACAAGTTTGTACAATCCAAGAAAAATATGGAAGGGAAGCAAGGATGGGAATGGATGTTTGATTTCATGAGAGGTTTCTGCTGGCTTAAAGCCCAAATAGCTCATGAATTTACGATGAATATTCATCAACAGGGGGATCAATGCCCCCAAAGCTCATGCGTCCTTTGCATCAATGGGCCCACACCCTGCCAAATGGGCACGAAAACACCCGTGTATTTTGAAGGTTTTGACCACATCCTTACCCATCGCCAATCTTAGATACTGTGGAACAAAGTGATCTAATAGCTGCTTAATTGATGTTCAATAGTGTTCAATTATGTTCCCATGTCTGGCTTTAAACACATGCTAACATCAACAACGATCAAATAAAGGGTGGAGCAACCCACAGAAAAAGAGGAACATTCCCCCTAAAACTGGTTCCTGGTTTCACCCCCCTGCTGAATATGATCGGCATTTGGGATCCTTATCCCAAATATGGTTGAATAAACAAATGAAACCGCCAAAGAATAGAGAACAATGGTATCTTTTGTTCTTTTCTTTTGGTGGTTACTACTCATAACATCTCATAACCCAGCACCACCTTCGTTTAATGATCCAATGACTCACCTGGTGACACGTGCCGCACTTTTGCTGCACACAGCGTCGACCTCGGCAGCTAGGTTGAGTTGCGAGTGGCATCACAAGATGCACAACCTACGCTTGGATTTGTCTGCCAACATGGCAACACATGGCAACACATGGCAACACCAATTGCAAAGATTATACATACATAGTCCAGCTTGAATAGCATGTTCTTCCCTGTTGGGAATATTACAACCGCCAGTGGGTGTTAAAACTCCAAGAAAAGCAAATAGTATCAATAATATGTATCCCCTCTGCATGAATGACCCAAGACTCGTCTTGCGCATGCTCGGGGTAAGGGAATCCTAGAATTTGATTTGAGCCCTTAATTACAGAATCGAAATGGGGATGTAGCATACATTGACGGATATGCTCTAGTGTATACTGTTCGAAAGGCAATAGCAAATGGGTTGCATAAAGCATCCAAATATGGGTGGTTGATTATTGCTTTACACACAAAACGGAGGTTCGACCTACACAAATTGATAAGCACATGGTGGAAATTATGGCGAGAAAACCCTCGCAGCGAAGTCAGTAACCATCCCAGGAGCAAAGGAGCATTTAAGGCGTGTGTATGACATTCTGAGGAAGTCATTGTTTATATCCTGTAAATAAATATATATATTTATTTATTATATATATTATAACTTTGTATATATATATATATGTATATAAAACATTCATAGATATGTTATAACTATATGTATGTACTGTATATATATATATATATCATATATTATATTATATATTCTTAGATCCCGCTATTCATTATATTGCGCTCTATATAGTATGGGTTGTGATTTATAGAATTTTATAGATACTTAAATAGTTGTTCCTCATGATTCATGGCATGGTGCGCCAAGGAGCAGGAGAGACCATTGGCGCTGGTCACGCAGTTGTCCAAGCAATTCTGGCAGGACATCTGTGACATCCATCCCAAAGTGGGAATCCTTATCATGGATGTATCAATTTCTATTGATATTGGGGTTTCCTGAAATGGGGGTACCCCAAAATGGATAGTTTATAATGGATAATCTCATTGAACATGGATGATTTGGGGGTACCCCCATTTTAGGAAACCTCCATATAGTGGATTGATGGCCATAAACTAAACTCCATCTTTTGATCATGGCACATATTTTCACCGAAGTCGCGATTGAACCATCGCAGAACAACAAAACTAACATATATTTCGGAATTTACCATCTCGTAAACAAACATAGCTGTGTTTTTTAGAAAGGTACATAATCGAACTAAATGGGCCATTTTCTATAGTTCTGGTGAATTTATTTTGGTATCAAAGATCAAGTGTTCAAGTTCAATGATGCCTCACTTGTTCTTTGGGACCGACTCACTGATCATTTCAACAAATCCGCAAATCCCACCGAAAAAAAAACATTGGGAAATCTCTTGGGACCACTGTTCTACATGTCGCAAACTAACAACTTGCCCCTAAGAAGTAGGTCAGGAGGATAGTTACAGTAGTCAACCAAGCTTAGTCCAGCTGTAGATCCATATCCACCATATATCCAAGTTATTTTCAGCAACAGGTATTCTTCATAAATCCAAGATGACTCTCCACATTAGGATATGACTACTGGTTACCTGGTTGGGTTGGTTAAAGCCATTCATGTTTGTTAAATGTTTCAGCATTAAATCACAATATTTCACAATTGTTGGTGGTTATATAAGCATAATGTCACCATGTCTTGTTGAAATTCCAACAGATCACTACTTTTGATGGTAAAATCCCAACGTTTCACATTGTTTGTAAATCGAATCAGTGAAATCCGAATGTTTTGTCCGATCTTAGGGGGCTCGTGCATGTAGGTTGGAGGGTAACTGGAGTGCCGCCTTCATAGTGCAGTCAACTTTGTCACCTGGGCCCAAAAAGGGGATGAACATCCAGCATAGGTCATAAATCCATATGATATGTATAACATGTATAATTGTATATATGCATATAATATATACTACATATATCTGCATATGATTATGCATGCATGAAACTGATTGTATGACATATGTATCTATGTAATGAATTGTAATGAGGTAGATCTGCACGCATGCATTTATGCAAGCAACACTATGTCTGCACAAGAACAACAATAATTTTGTTTGGTGAACTCTGGGCAACAATACACATTTCTACCGCACGAATTGAGCTGACTGATTGCGGACAGCGGTTCCTGCATGGCTGTCTGCACCAGTCCACGTCCCTCCGAGCTGAAGACCTTTCCTCTATGTGGGTTTGTCGGAAAAAATGTTACCACAATTTATGGCTATTTCTATAATTATATACAAATAGTAAAGTGATGATCAACCACTGGATTTGGGGTATACCCCCCCCACTTTCAGACAAACTCATTTTCTGGAATGTTGATAGAAACTGTTCTGCTTTGACCATCAAGGTACCCCAGAAAATTATGGGTTCGAAGTAATCACTAAGATCTTCTGGGTACAGTAACAAAATGTACCCTCTGGTAAACTAACATAGCTATTGAAAATGGCCATTTATAGTGGATTTTCCCATTAAAAACGGTGATTTTCCATAGCTATGTTAGTTTACCAGAGGGTAACAACCACCGACTTTTTGATATACTCAAGGCCGCTCGGCACACGGCACCCCTCGTGGAAACCGTTCAGCTCGTCGAGACACCAAAGCAACTGGCGCAACCAAATTGCATCCCTTCCCGCCTACAAAAGTCACAGTGCCATGGATTACTTGGGAGTGCACTTGGGATGATTTTTCTGGGATTTTCATGGATAGAAGCTACGGATTAACGAATAAATATAATGGATACTACCAGGTAGTGGGAGATAAACAAATATATAAGTACAATCATGGTGTTATAAATCCCACAATTGGGGATGATATAACTGACATAAATGATAACACCTACAATTATGGTGAAACTATGAGTAACAGAACTACATTCCTATACTGGCTGTTTGATAGGAATTCTCACTTCGTGAATTATGATCATCTCAAATAATCTCCAAATATAGAAAGGGTAGGAGAACCCCCGAACCAATCATCAATCATGCATCGTTAGCCTCTAAAATATATCCCCACATGTTCACTGCTGCAAACACTGAAAAAAAAAAATGAACAAACATAAATGGATGGGTGATTCCCTCAAAACTCATCATCAACCACCAGGGGTGTCTCGCAGCCACTGCTAACGCCATGGAATTTGGTGCCGGGGATGGTTGAAATACCATCCACAAAAATGGTGATGACCTGGGCCATGTTGTATCATTGGGTGTACCAAATTACACAACAAATGGTGGATACCTGTACATCGCAGGTTCTTCCCCTTGCCAGGATACCTTTGATTAGAAGATTCCAGTGACTGGCAGCCCAAACAGGGAAATAACCACACCTATTTGTATGGTTTGCACCTGTCAACTGATCAAACCCTTGTGGAACATTCTTTGCTAGTGCTTAGTTTATGCCTTAGCCAACATTCCACATTTCTGCTGGTACAAATCCTAACATTCGCAGCTTAAATTCCTACTTTTGTTGGCTAACTCCTCATTTTGATGATCAAATCATATTTTTTGGCGACTAATTCCCAGACTCCCTCCATTTTTATGGTCAACCACCAAAAATAGTGTTGCTTAAATCCCTAAAATCATCAAACAATCCTAGATCTTCTATTGCAAAAATCCCCCAGAAAATCGCTGCCATGTCCAGGCCTCAAACAGCGAGTGACGCACTGCGCGCGCGGGGATCGCGAAGAAGCTTCGGCACCTCGGCAATGGATGGAAGAAATCCTGCACCAGTTGGTAGATGGCTTATCGCGTAATAATCCTATTACCAATATTTACCAACTGGTGCAAGATTTTTTCCATCCACAGTATGCTCTAAGGGCAAGTTCCATGATACATGGCGATCTTATGAGTTTTCATCAGCAAACATTGAGATTTGATGGGATTTGAATATGGGATTATAATGGGATAATCGGGATTTAAGCCTCAAGATTAGTTGATGACCAACAAGAGCGGAGATATATGAGGGATAATACAATAGGGTTATAATTGGATATAACCAACCATGTGGGGATATATTTTTTCCATCCAAACCACTGGTTTTCTAACGGTCTTTGTGGATTCCGTCCATTATAAACAAACTTTCTAATTTCATTTCACGGATTTCCACCATGCTAAAAACATGGCAGTTCTATGGAATTTATCAGCAAAACTTGGAATTCAAAAACCTACCATTGTGAACACCACGAATTGGACATGTTCAACATTATTCAACATATGGAAATGATGGATGGAACTGTGTGGAACTGTATCATCCAAAGATGTTTCTGGAAACTCTGTCTGTTTACGTGTTTCTACTGGAAAACCTCACAGAATACTGCCTTTTCCAGGCGGTGCATGGCCAAGGGACACTCAGTGCCACACTTCTTCAGTTTGATCTGATCCTGGAAAAATGTGTGGCACCATGTGGCACTCTCCAGCCCAAAGGGTAACTTCCATTTTTTTTGCTGGGATAGCAACCATCATTCACCATCAACAAAGGGAATTATCTTGCCACAAACCACACCCAAAGCCTTCTCCAAACCCGGCAATGTGTTTATCTTGAACTGAAATTGACGATAAACAATGATCAATGCAGGTTAGCCATGTTGACTACACAAACACATACAAAAAACATCAAAAAACAGCTCCACCGTTGCCACTTGATTTGGAATGATTTTGTTGGCAAAATCTGGCAAGGAAAAAGGGAAATCGACCAATGGCCGCCAATTGCTCGAATCATTTTAGATGTGATACATCCCCTTGCAAATGGGATCTTAACATCTTAGATACTTTCTCGCCATGTATCGGGATCTTTAGGGATAGCTTATAAAAATAGGTGGCCATGTTGCAGAAAACATCACACATCGTCCTCGAAGCAGAAACCCTGAGCTCTTGCAGCCTGCGGCGGTAATCAAGTTTCTGGCAAATGTTGGAAGCACCAGAAATCACCTCACCGGTCCATTTTTGGGTACCTCCAAACTAGTCAAACTATCTCTTCTCAAGTGCAAATTTGCGCCATTCCCATGGTATGTCACTATTGTGAACCCAGGTATATGTTGGAGCTTGAAATCGACCAATGGCAGCTTCGGTAATCCAGCATCCAAGCATTAATAGAATCAACTGGTTTTGTTGGCTAGCTACCATTAGCTCCCCATGTCTTGTGGATGAAAAAAAAAACTTGGCTTCCAATCTTCGACGGGTTTCCAACATTCATAGATGCTTGTTTTGTTGGCTCTCAACATCATTTTGATGTGCTTAAGTTCCAAATTCAAACATCATCCCACTTCTTTCTCACCACCTGGTTGGGAATATCAAGGAGCTGGATGTAAATCCCCAGAAACATGGCCCTATAGGTGTTGACCCAGACCCAGATCATCTAGATACCTAGATTTGATGGTTAAAACACCATTTTAGACGCAGGATGTTCTCGAATATGATGATGTTGATGGAAATTCATAGGTTTAGAGCCATCCCGCAGCATTTCAATATGCATATGCATGGGTCAAGGTCCCCATTGTGCAAATTAAATCTCCATGTTTGCGGGGAAACCACCCTTGTTGATATGTGTCAATCATCCAACTCCCACTTCCCCAAAATTGTGATTTTAATAAGGCACACGATTCTTCACCAGTGTTGCCTATAATGTCCGCTATAATCCAACAAACATTCCATTCAATAATTTCAGCACCGAATCCGTATAATCCAAAAACACTTAGATCCCAATTCAACTGCTGAAATCCCGGCTTTTCTTGCTGAAATAAAAAAAACTCACCAAGTTTTGCCCCCATTTGCGCCTCCCAGGCGCCGGTCTTCGATGCCAAGTCAGCCAACCTTGGTGTCAGAACTTACACACCACCAGATCACCATGGGAAACATATGAAGATACCTAGACCCTCCGCTTGTACCAATAAACATGGATAAAAATAGTCTTTTGCCCGAGAATTTTAGAAAGTAGTGCTTCGAAGATTTTTGTTGGATATTTGGAGGGTCGAGGTTTATAGAAACACCCCGAAAGAAGATCCAGACATACACTAGATTCGGAATTACCACTGTCCATTTCTGTTTCGACAATCCCGGGTAGCCCCCAAGACTACTACTCTGCACTTCACCAAAAAGGCGTCAATCATGTAATCACCTCAATAACCCAGCCAAGAAGCTGAGCATAGACAGCCCCTGGCACATCCCCAGAGCTGAAACTTTTGGTACTTGCCTCAATCGTACCTTGGTCAGTGCCTTGGCCGGGGCCAGAGAATGATGGGAAGATGTAAGTTTGGGGGAAGGTGAAACACTGCTGGGTTGCGACCCAAACAAAAACATGTTTGAAGTACCAGCTAGCAGCTATACCTTGAAGATATCATCTCCGTGACTGGGTTTTGCCCTCCCGAAGGGTGAACCATCCCACAAATCACCCAGTGAGTGTGTTCCACATCGTAGAGAGTCGCTGCAAATGCAGGCAAATTACGTTGATGAGTTGATGCTTTTATCCAGCTTACATGTACTAGTGCAAGTGGGTTTTGGACTTGTATCACAGTCCCAAGAGACACTCCTGCTATCTCCTGCTATGGTTTCGCCTGCTTGCTTGGATGTGGCATAGGTTAGCTAGCTTATCTAGTTCATGACTGAGTTGAAACCCATTGTTAATACCTGGTTAGAATCCCAAGGGTCCTACCCGGATCATCCACGTACTGCAAGTGGACCATGAACCAACAAGAATTACCTCCAGCCCGAAGACTGACCAGCCCAGGAGCATGTTCTGCAGCGGTGCTGTTGCAAACATCTCCCACACTGGACTGCATAGAAATTCTCACGGCCTGGATAGCCTCAATGCTGTGGGCAGCGTTTCTTCACACATAAAACTGCACCAAGACGCTCAAGGTATTCATGAAAGTTGGTAAAAGTATGTCTGTAATAGTACAATCATGAGGTCAATAGCAAGTTGTTTGGGTGAATGGAGTGTCTACGAATGGGCTAAAGAACCAGTTGGATGGTTTGCACGTACTGCATTTCTTAACGGCTGAACTGTTTCCAGTCGAAAGTTGGCCTGTGAGATTGTGGATGCCATGCTAAACTGACAGTGCAGTATAATCTGTACAGATCTTCAAGACAACACAACATTTCAAGCTTAACAGTTGACAGTGTTGACAGTATGACATAAGATGAGTAACCTGTCTATTTGAATCTCAAGTCACGACACCTTCGATGAATTTTAGAGCCACAGACTCATCTACTTGGTCATTGGATGGTCCTTCCTTCGAGAAACCCCGTGAAAGCCCAGAGTTCTGAGGTCTTGAGGTCGTTCCTTTGAGATACCCTCTGGTAAACTAACAGTTTGCTATGGAAAATCACCATTTTTTATGGGAAAATCAAAAATCCACTATAAATGTCCATTTTCAATAGCTATGTTTAATTGCCAGAGGGTATATCTGAGGCATATATGATAAACTGCTGACGCTTGTCAAGTAACATGTTACCATTTGATCCTATGATAAGACATGTTCTCTTTCCCTCAAGGGAAAAACTTTCGGGTGAATCGGCCATGTTGAGACAATCCCCGTGAACGTGAGGTTGGCGAAAGAAGGGTACCAGCCAGAAATACGGGTCCAAACATCCACATGGCACATGTACAGTAACGTGGTTAGGAAATTTACTAATCCACTCGTCCTACCGAGTGTATTTAACTGATACCAATACTCTAGGATGGTAATGAATCAATTATCCGCTGCCACAGTAGAGATGGTTACCTCTAAAAAGATTGAAACCGTCAACCATATGTTATCCAGTTGCTGGCATTTCAGATCACCAGATCAGTTTGTGTTTTTTGTTCAGCACGGCAACAGGACGGGCCAGATGGGCTTCAACCGCAATATTTGTTTGGATTGATCTTCCTAGAGAGACAGAGACATAAACAATTGAACAAGCATGAGAACCTTCCAAGTCTCGATTCTGCACTTTGAGACACCCAAACTGGGCCCATGTTTAACTAACCTAGGAGTTGAATCTGTGCTTCCTGTCCATTAAATATTCCCTGAAGATTTCTCGGATTTTCCCAGTTCCATGGAATTCAGCAAACACATGTGTCGCCGCAGCAAGTTCCAATCTCCGCCAAAGTCGCAGGATGACTCGCAACTTTTCACCGCACATGACACGCCTGCAGCTGAGCCCATCCTTGTACAACTACCCTCTGTACTTTAAGGTATATAACATATGGAAAATGGCCATAGAAATAGTGGATTTTCACATTAAAAATGGTGATTGTCCATAGTTATGTTAGTTTACCGGAGGGTATAACATATGCAAAATTATAGGTTCAAACTGCTATTCGGAGTATCTCCGATTCAGTGACAAACCCAAATGACGAATTTCACATGTTGCTGAATTGTCTGCATTATACAATCATTGTCATTGCCACCCAATTCTTGTAGGTAAAGGGCATCATTTTCGGAACACTCCAAATATAATCTTGAGTGGATTACATATCTCATATTTTCTCATTGTATTGTCCATGATGGTTGGTAAAGACCCCCATTTCTGTTGCTCAATTCCTTTTGGTATACCGACTGGCTTTTTACAGCCACTCGAGAACCCTGCGCAGCTCTCCAGGTTTGTGCGCTCCTGCTGTGGACTACGTCCCCAAACTTTGGCTGCTGTTGCAAGGGAAACTTATCATATAACCTGTATATTTCCATGAGTCAACCAAAGGTTAACTCTAGTGGTTTGGGGAGATGGTGCGGAATCCCAGCATTCCCTGAAGGGGATAACCACGATCGGCTAAGTATTCGTTGGTAGAATCTGGGTGTGTCTGAATCCATATAATTATGTCCATTTAATTGATAGGACATTCGTCATAACCCCATCAAATCTTGGAGTAACCTATTTTCCGTCAAACCCATTTGTGCCATGGTCAAAACATGGTAATTATATGTAATATTATGTAATTACATTGTTTTTTACCCTCATCCATCCCATTTCATGGGAATCCAAACATGTCAATCCCTATGAATGGATTGAAGGCCATCCACCAATGAGGTTCTTCTATCCATCTTTTGACCGCCCACATGATTGCTGGTTACATACCCAATTCTTGTTGATTATTAGAGTCCAGTATAGTCCATTATAGTCCATTATAGTCCATTATATACATATATCCCCACGATATCCCCATTTGATCCCCGTGATTGTTGTGGTTTTTAGCATCATTTACATTCCATTTATTTTATAGTAGCCTCACCATTTCTTTTCCCCATTTATATTGGTATATGATATACAATTACTGGGCTGGCTGTAACCCAAAGCTCCTCACTGTCTCGTTGCTGGCCTTCACCCAAACATTCTGCGCAACTGCGCTGCACCCCGCGAGCAGCTCGGAGACAACCGCTGAGACAGCTGCTGTTGAGACGGGGACCTGCCAACTTGGAAGGTTGGAAAATAGATTCATAGGAAATTGTTACAGAACCATCCCTACAAATGGTGACTTAACCAGCAAAGTTTGGGGAAGTCAAGAAATGTCAAGAATGATGGGGATACAATGATACATGATGGGATAATACCTCCAAAAGGCGGCACCCACGAACAATAAGGGTTTATCAACCTCCAACAGGAATTCTATCATATTCTATCTTGTCTGATGAGTGAATCTATCTTTCAATCACATTCCAGAGGGTTGCAATGGACAATCCGAACCAAATGGAGCTTTATAGCCTTTTTTTCTAAACAACTGGTTGATTTTTCAGCACACCATGTTCACCGGAGGGTATTGATTTTACAATTTTCCAAAGCCTTGCAACACTATCATGTCCCGTAATATCCAAAAAAAACATGCCACCCACAATGCCCTATCAGTACATATATATAGGAGGCATGGTCTATAAAACCACTGTTATGACACTAATCATGCTAATTTCCCTTCCGAAACTAAGCAATAGCCTACAGAGCGTTGCCGCATAGTTCGCAAAAATTGGCTTACATACAACCCCAAAAACTGGGGGTCTATGGTATACTTATAGAACTTATAGCTATAGTTCATGGCGTTTATAAACCAACAAACAGAATGCCTTGGAATTTCACGGCACCTCCCAGCACAGTGGACTTCGCAAGACATCCTCCAGCTGCGCATTCCATCAAAGCGTCCTGCAGGGCTGACAAATCAGGCACAAACAAATCAACAACAACGATGGACACCAAGGATAATATAGGGTAAAACTCCATGAAGAGTGCATGAATAGTAAGTAATGCAATGATTCACTTGAAATCCGAAACAGCATTGAAGACTACGTTTAGGTGGTTTCTCCATCTACTTAAGCATAATTTATGGCAACTTTGTTTGCTGTTGCTCAATAAGCTGCAAGCGTATCATCGGCCCATGGCTATCTGTAGACAGGCACCATAGCGCCGCCTGGTCCCAACCCTCCGGTAATCAAACATGGCAATGGAAAACACACGATTTGGTTTGATGATTTTCCCAGCTATAAACCTCCATTTAGTTCGGGGATTTCCAAGTGCCACGTTTGATTACCGGAGAGTAATACAATATGTATCTGGATGGTGGGAAATCTACGCAGTTCACGAAAAACATGAAACCAAATGGATGGAAAGGACCGTTTGAACCTGTATACTAATACCAGTCGAACTGCTCTATGTATCTCTATGTTCCAAACCGCAATGGGCTATCATTCGGCTCATGTAAGTTCTGCACGTGCTGCCACAGGCAGTTGATGAGAACAGTGGTTTACTCACTTCCCTGAACCGTACAGTACGTCGTACGTGTAGCAGAAATATTCAATTCACGAAACATACCGGTTGCAGCTTAACCGACCTAGGTCTGTTGCGAGCCGAAAGTCACCCAAAGACAGCGCGGGACCCAGAAATCACGGGCACATGTCACCATGGCAAGCCATGTAGGGGATGCATTTCAGGAATCGTCGGAATCGTGCAGTAGGTGGGTAACAGATAACCATCTGACAAGCCACTTATTAATGTGGGATATAATTATTATCATAATATGATATACACCCTTATAACATCTTATAACGACTTACCAATTGGCAGGACGGCCTCATTCTCAAAGAGGCACTGCGCAGCCGCATGCGGCCAAAAGAATGCGCTGAGTAGCAAAAGCGGAATCAACCTGGGGTTGATGACCCGTGGAATGGGCTGTTACCCCGTGGTTGTGGCAGCACCTGGATTGAGGACATGTGAATGATTATTATATCTTTACAATATATAAAATATATGAAAACGGAGATATTGTATGGAGCAATATCATGAACAGTGGTTGTTTTGACAACGAAACCAGGAAACAGAAGTGTTTGAGCCCGTGATTCTTCAGGTTCTAAACCGCTGATCATCTTTCAGTTTGGGATATTGCAGGCTCTGATTGGATGTTGTCGCTGCATCGGAGCTTAGTGACCCCAATCCTCCCCGATAAATATAAAGTACCTCCAAGACTAAGTGGCCCAACAAACGAATGGATTGCAGTACTAGGTTTTAGGATGTCATTTGGGGGGTATCTAATGGGTGGGGACAGTTCGGTTCTGACGGTCTCCTCTATGTCAACAATGTGTGGTGAGGTCGTAGCTTCTTCGCTGCTCGAAAAGTGTCCGAATGTGTGTCGTTGGTGTCGTTGTTCCAAAAGAGTTTCCTTTGCGTTGCTCAGTCCCTCCATATAGTGCTGCTCAAATCATCCATTTGTGGCAGGTGTGACTAAGTTCACCTCTACGTTGCCTTGAAATCATCCGAATGCATAAATATTTGGGTGACCGCCCTGCATAGTGATGGAGATTGCTATTCGTGGCTGACATATTCAAAAACATGCTGACCTCGCACTCGCTCACTGGGCTGGTTTTGAAGTCAATCCCAAACACAGAGTCTACAGGACCTTTCTGCTGCATAAATAGCAAGTAGCACTGCAATCCCATAGCTGACTTAAGGCCCCACCACTTCTCCCCGTGCAGAGTCTGATCATGTAGCTGATTTAAGGCCACCGAATTGACTGGCTTACCCAAGAATGGCTGGGAAGAAACCCACAGTATCATTGAATATCCCCAAACAAGTGATATCTAGTGATAGTTCTTATCAACAGACAAGCTGCGAACAACCGCGTTCCTTTTTTCGTAAACCAGCCAAGAAACATCTCTGATCCCACGGTTGCGGTTGCGGCACGGGAACCCCCGTCTGTTTGAGCAAATCCTTTTGCGATTGACTGACGACTGGCCACCACCATCTCGGCACATGAAAGGATGAACCCCAATTATCAACAGTCCATGTCATGATGTTGAAAAGGTATACCCAACAAACTGGGGCGGCATCTTGAATGGGTTTTCAGTAGGAAATCCCACAATGTGGTTGTGAAAATCAACCAAGAAATGCCAATCCCGAATTGTGGTTTCAGTAAACCCATCATTGTGAGTTGCTTGGCATTGTATCACTCATGCACAATCACTTTCCGCAAAGGTCATCCTATCATCTTTCATACATCTCAAGCTGTTTGTTGATTGAATCTCATAATCTCCAGTCACAAGCTCCGCAGACCGAGTCGTCGCAGTCTGACCTGTCGTCATTTTTTCAGCGTTGTGGCCACTGCGGGTGAAAACCTCAGAGTATGACATCGAAAAAAAGGGTCCGTTGTCCCAACTGCTGGCTAGGGTTTCCATTTTTTCCAGGAAAAAAACAGGTCCAGACCATTGTCCCAAATATGTTTTTATTCTCTATATAAAAATTGTGACTTGCGGTGGTTGTTTACTATTAAGGGAAATGGATCATTGGATCTTTCAGTGAATAGCAGGGGGGGATGGTGTTTATAGCAGGACCTTCTCCATCTTGTGGACCTGAGATCTAGGCAGGGTTTTAGGCTTGGCCAAGGGCAGCGAAAAGAATTCTGGTTTCAACAAATGCTATTGGAACTGTTGATGATGAATTCTCAGAATCTGATGATCAAACGTTTGAGGATTCATTTTGGTGCTAATCATGTGTATTTCGCGCTAATTCATTCTCAACAATCACATCATGAGAATGGGAAACCTGAATTGCGCATTTTCACCGATTCTTCCTTACTTGAGACCTGGGAAACATCAATTTTCTCCAAGATTTGGACCTGCGGTATTTTGGAGGCAGTCAACTCATGCAAGTAGGAGCCTTTTGGTATGTTCCTGTTAAGTGGCAAATACTTTGATCCTGGTTCCCCTCAACATCTATAGCTATTTATTCTATAGAATGCACTCACATGCTCCATGTAAGGCTTTCTAACACACCTGTCAATCATGCTTGGGGTAAGTAAACACAGACCACACATGATTTATTAAGACCATGCCATGTTAGCAAATACATACATATCAAACATGGAGCCTATGGGATTATGGGGTATACAATGGTATACATCATTTCTTCCCTGCTTCGTTTTTCATCTACGATCCAATGGGTCCCGAACCCCCCTTCTCCGCAGAAACGATGCAGCCAAACGACCAAAGGCTGTAGCCCGGTACTTTGACACACTCCGGCAACACCAATTGGGACCTACCAGGACTCGGGCCGATGTGCATCCCAGCTGGTAAAGGGATAGTAACCTATATATGATATTACATGTGTGTATAGAACCATGCATAATTTCACTAATGATTGGGTTATTTCAGAGGCTGCTTATATACCTAAAAACTCATTAATTGGAACTGGGCTGGAACATGGGTTTTCTTTCATGATGGAGCAGAGACTCAAGCCCTGGTTGATTGCTCATTCAATGAGGTTAAACATTAGTTAACCACTCTATAGATGTACCAAATATGGTTACTCAACATTCATAAACCGTGGGTACCATATAACATGAGTTAAGATAACATTGATGGGCGACAAGATATTGGTAGTTTTAACCATCAAAGGCAATGACAAAGGCTTTTGAATTTAAGCACTTCTAAATGGTTTGTACAGGAAGTCCCCAGTCGTTCTCAAGTCCTTGATACTAAAATGCTTGGGTTGTCAACATACTTTTGAAAATTCCTGAGCCCTAAGGGTATCATATTGATGGCTTCAAACTTGGCCAGAGGGTCGCTATAGGTGATTCTCCAGTCACCATTTTTCACAGCAAGAAGCGACACCAAGTGTTTCTTCAGGGTCAATGTGAGATACCCTTTTTATCAAGGTGAGCTGCTTTTGAGAATATGTTCATAACTTTATTTCCAACAATTCTCGGAAAGTCCCAAAAAATTGTCCCTTCATCATATTCTGGGACTTAAAAATGTGATTTCCAAAAATCTAGAATTGATATGAACATCCATGAAACCAATAAAAACTAATTTCTTCAATGCATACCACTTTTGATTCACTTTGATACAGTACACAGTCCGACAATGAACCTGGCAAAAATCCAAAACGTTACCCTCTGGTGTCATCACACATGGCTGTAAACTCCCCACAAACGAAAGTCCCAGCTGTAAACCTTCAGTTCGGAGAGTGCCCAGCCTCGATGACAAAGAGTATTTCCCGTTCACCATACAAGTCACCAATTTATCAATAATAGTGATTGATTATTTGATAGTTGGTTTATGTTAGCTTAATGCTAGTAATAGAATGATGAATATAGTTACTAATTCTATGTCAGCATATAAATAAAACAGTAATAATTAATCAATAACTATTACCATTGATCAATCATTGTTAATAATTTACCACATAATGATAGTTGAGCATTATAATCACCATTGGTAATCATTAACCATCATTAATCACCATTCTCATCTATCAAACACTAATCAGCACTATAATCATGGTATATACCAGACTAACTACTACACCGTTATTACCCATCTATAGCCACAGAATATTCATCGTTAATCACTACTATTAATGGTTACAAATAGTGATTAATGGTCAACACTCAATAACTAACTATCAAACTATCCAGTATTGATGGCTAAGGGTTAATGGTTAATAATCATATAATCATATAACAATCGTCCGTTGCTATTCACCATTTATAACGGACGACCCCCTCGAGTGCCTGAGCCAGCAGTTGCCAACATGACCTGAGGGAAATCATGATGCGGAGTTCCAGTTCGCATCAAAATATACTGCTAGACCCTTTAATATGCGCATAAATACATACATACATACATACATACATACAAACATACATACATACATACATACATACATACATACATACATACATACATACATACATACATACCTACGTACGTACATACATACATACATACATACATTACATACATTACATACATTACATACATTACATACATTACATACATTACATACATTACATACATTACATACATTA